>PDGT01000114.1:142914-203634 GCA_003671415.1 Megathymus violae | reverse complement strand
CTTTCTCTTTGTGTCAGATTTCTAATAAAGCAACGGCGTCGCAATGGTGTATTGCAAAAAATCACGCAAGTCTACGATGATTATTGTGAGTGGTATCTGAAGAGGGGCATGCTGGACCACAGTGGACTGGCGTACAACGCGCGCCAAGCGTGGCAGCTACTGCTGCATCGCAATAGGGAGGGGGCTAGCTTGGTATGTTCATTGTAAATATTTATATCACTGCACGATAGGACTCCACAATTTAAGAACAATTAAATCAACGGCTATATCCTGTAAGTGCCTGATAATCTTGATTCATTACATTATACATATATATTAATGAATACCATGATTGGTGGAAGAAAAGTGGTTTTGTATATGTTAGTTATGAAGTGATACCAACTTTATCATTTTGTTTAAGATAAATCCTTTATAAGCCTTTTGAAATGTAATCCTTATTTAAATTCTTGTCCAACTTGGAGCTTAAACATTATTATGACCCTTATAAACAGATAGTACAAAATATTGACATAATGTACAATTGTATATATACAGAACAAGGACGAGATTACAATGCAATAGATGCAATAGATGCAGTTACAAAATGGTACATAAATACACACAAAAGGTTACTTGTAATATACAACTTCAGTGACAAAGAAATTTAATAATGGAAATTTGCTCAATTATTATATCTCATATCTTATTTCTTGTTTTAGGATTTGGAAGAATGTCCTTGGCCTACAGAAATACGTCAGAACATTGGAAAGTTCCTCTACAATATTATCGTCAATGATGTCAAAATTAACGTTAACATGTTTAAATCCAAGGCAAAACCGTGAGTATTCCCTTCTTAAATCTCACCTTAATGATACTTTAAATGTTGGATCAAACCCACGAGTGGAGATCTGCAGAACATCATCATCTGATAATGGAGAAATAGGATTGTTTAATTGGTGTTGTTGTTGTGGGTTTGTTGTTGTTAATTGGTGACTGATTCAAGTGTTTCAAGTGTCACTAACATGACATGACTTTTCAACTTCTGCCTAACAATTACAACAATTCTTCAGGTGCCCTTAGAAGTATAAGAACTTCAGTGACTTGATTTGGCCATTAAATTTAAATTAAATAGTAGCATGGTGTAGTATATTCCAGGTCACCCTCAACCCATACTCTGTTATTAACGGGTTGAATTAATATAATATTCTCAATTACCTAATTACCTGTAATGATCTGTGAGTGTAACACGTATTTTGTCGTCAGTAAAAAGTTGCCAGCGGTGTACAAGGTGCACCGTCCGTGGGGGCGGCTGGTACGTTTGGAGCTGAAGCCGCATCCTACGCTCGTGCGGCTGTGGGCGGCTGCAGCGGCGCCCGCCCTACGCATGCGCGCCGCCCTCGCGCCGACCGTGGCCCCGCCTGCGCCATGGATCTCCACCACGTCGGGTTCCTATTTACTAACGGAGACCCCGCTCATACGGTGAGTAGTTATTGTAGTTTTTCCTGAATTGTACCTGATTAGAGCCATTAGTTATTAAAGTGAATGCGCATCAACTGAGCACGCTTGGTACATATTCAACTGTGTTACTCCAGTGGGAACTGTTGAATTTTTTTTGCCGTTAAACATCCATCAAAGTAATTATTAAAATATCACACTAGTGGAACTTTTGATTTTGGCTGTTCAATTTACTAACCTTGTCGTGGCACCGGATCAAAACAGATATTTTCGTAATATATTATTTTTATACTGATTTTTTTGCAACATCCTGAAGCCTCAGGATTTTAATGTTCAAATTGATATCACAGGATGCCAATCTACGTGATGAGTCAGTCGAAACTCCTGGATGAGGCTCCTCCTGGGTCGTTGCACCCGGTGTTAGACAGCCTTAACCAGCTCGGCGAGGTGCCGTGGCGCATCAACAAGCCCATCCTCGATTTACAGCTGCAAGTGTTTAGGTGAGGCGTTGTTGCTCAGTCCTATTGATCGTAGTATCGTAACTAGTGATGTCCCTTATATAAACAATAGGTTTATATATAGTTGCAGCGCCAACATCACAACCGCTTTACTACCAGGCAACAAAGGAACTTTGTCTTCAGTTTTTTAATGCGATTGACGCCAAAATAAGGAATACATATAGTTATAAAATATAATTGTGACACTGTGTATGGAAATATTGTAATAAATTTTGTGGAAACTTTTTCTGTCATTCAAATTTGTAAAATTCTTTGGCGAAAATCTCTATTCCGTGCGACTGTGCTATGTGAATCTGTGGACATTATTGATGTTGTCATCTTCAGGTCGGGTGGCGACAAGAAGCTGGACATTCCACCGCCAGCGTCGTCTCTGGACACGTCGCAGTTCGGCGTGGGGGGCGCGGAGGCGGCCCTCAAACGGCGGCTCGCCATCAACCGCGCGCGCGCAGATATGCACTCGCTGTGGTGCGATTCGCTATACAAGCTATCGCTGGCTAACCACTACAGGTTTGATTTCTAACTACCTCATATTATCGAGTTTCTATTGCTGCGTCAGATGCAGACGTTCCTTATTGATTTAAGTGTCCTAGCATAACATAAGTCTCTCTCTCTTTTAGAGACATGTTTTTTTGTGTTGTACACTGTGGGTCAACAATTTTTGCTTAAATTGTCAGACCCACATTTACTTTGTCCAACTACTGTTTAGAAATAGTGAATCACTTCATTATATAAGATTGCAAAGAAGATTATATTACATTGCATGGAAGGTGATCCTGCTCCATCAATAAAAAACTTTTTTCAGGGACCGTATGTTCTGGTTACCTCACAACATGGACTTCCGTGGGCGAGTGTACGCAGTAGGCCCGCACGTGTCGGTGCTGGGTGCTGATGCCGCGCGCGCATTGTTAACGCTGGCCAAGGCCATGCCACTGGGACCGAATGGTCTGCGCTGGCTGAAGCTGCATGCTGTCAACCTCACCGGTACTATGAAACGGAATACAATCGAAGAAAGGTAGATAGATGAAACTGTAGCTGGATAGCAGCATTGTATTTTTTTTAGAGACATTCTTCCATCTGGGTTGGCATCTTCATCTATTAAACCCCTTTCGTGTCTAATCAAAATCTTATTTTATGGGTGAGTAACATGGGTTCCGAGGTTAATTTCCGAACGAAGTACACATTAGTCATGTGAAAGATTTCATGTGAAAGATAAAGCTTTATTCTTGACTTATATTTTGTCTCTGAAGTTGTGGGGAATAGTTTAAATGAAATATTGAATATTTTAAGGAACCTTATTTAATGTAAATTTTTGACTATTTGTCCTTGATTCCCTAATTGATAGTGACTTTCAGGACATTTATCAGGTAACTTGTAGATAACAAAAAGTAATGTTTTTGTTTAACGGACTTAACAGATACGAGTATGCAGAGAGTGTAATGGACGAGATTTTGGATTCAGCCGATCGACCCCTAGATGGGGAAGGTTGGTGGAAGCAGTCCGAGGATCCATGGCAGACGCTCGCCTGCTGCATGGAGATCGCCAAGGCTATCCGATCACCGAACCCTGAGGGTATGTTTTAATATATATGTGTGTATATGTATATACAGCCTTGGCCAAAAGTATTAGGCACCCCCAATAAAGTTACTGCACATCTGTGCTAGGTGAACAACGAGTAATATTCTTTTTTTAAAGGATTACCGGTATAATGACACGCTATTTAAAACAAATGGGCCGCATATTTGGTGGTCATAAAACATCTGGTGCATCAATAATAAAATATTCGTTTTTTCTTGGTCGTTTATTTGTAATATTCGGTCAGTCTGCATTTGGAAATCATAGTGTAAAGATCGTACATTTGTGGTTTCGTGATTAAATTGAAAAAATACTGAACTAAAAATGCCAAAATAATACGAAATTAGTTTCGAAAATCGTGTGAGAATCCAGGTTTTACACGAGCAAGGAAAGTCGCAAAAAGAAATTGCGAACTTAGTAAAATGTTCGCGATGCGCAGTACAATCCGCTATCAAACGGTTTGCGGAGACCGGCACTCACGCAAATAAACCAAAAACCGGCAGGAAACGAGTTACTACAAGCCGTGAGGACAGGAAACTTATCCGTGAGTCTTTGAAAGACAGAAAAAAAACTTCTTCGGAGCTAGCTGCGTCTTTAACTGAAGAGTCCGGAAAGCCGATCAGCGCTCGAACGGTTAGAAGGCGGCTAGTAGAAGCAGGCTTAAAGGGCTGCAAAGCCAGGAAGAAGCCGTGGCTTTCAGAAGCGAACAAAAAAAAACGGCTTGATTGGGCTCTGAGACACCAACATTTGACAGAGACGGATTGGTTTAACGTTCTCTGGTCTGACGAATCCAACTTCGAGGTTAGTTTTATTAATTATTTTATTACACAATTACAATGATAAATTTTGTAGTACTCTTCAAATTAAAATGGTATAAACTTTTTTAATGTGTGCTATTTTTTTGTACTTTACAGGTATTTGGAACGCCAGGTGTGACGTTTGTGAGGCGACGGAAAGGCGAAGAATATCACCCAGATTGTGTAGTGCCGACCATAAAACACGGCGGAGGCAGCATTATGATTTGGGGCTGCATGACTGCGGATGGTGTCGGCGAAATGTTCATATGCGAAGGTCGTATGAATAGTGAAAAGTACATTAATGTACTAGAAACAGCATTAGTGCCTTCAATTTCAAGAATTTTTGGCGACACAAATTCAAATGGCGTTTTATTCCAGCAAGATAATGCGCCTTGCCATAAATCAGCGACCACGATGCGTTGGTTTGCGGATAACAGTATTGACTTGTTGGATTGGCCTGCCCAGTCTCCGGATTTGAATCCAATAGAGCATTTATGGGGTGTCTTAAAACGCAAAATCAAAGAGCACAGCATAACATCCAAAACTACATTAAAAAACGCGTTGGTACAAGAATGGGATGCAATATCCCCAGACGTGTGCCTTAAACTTGTACGCAGCATGCCTCAGAGAGTTGCTGCTGTAATAAAAGCCAAGGGTGGTCCAACAAAATATTAGTTTTTTTAATAATAATATTAAGGAAATAAAATTATGAAACAACCAAAACTAGTTTTATTTTTTTTATACCCGAAATATGCAGCAAGTTGTAGGGTGCCTAATACTTTTGGCCAAGGCTGTATATATATATATATATATATATATATATATAAACTATGGTTGATTAACATATGTAATTTATTTTCACGTCAATACACAAAGACATACCAAAGAAACCCAAATTAAAATTTACTTATGTGTTCCATCTAAAAAAATCCGTCTATATAACATACAAAGTAAAATCTAGATATGTTGTGGTATAAAAATATATAATTATAAAATACTACCTAGTATAAAACAAAATATCTGTCTGGCACACCTGTCGAACACCATAGATTCAAAAATCAGTGCACAGAATTTCATGTAGTTTTAAGTATAGACTAAATTGATTTGCGAGGTTGGTTTTACAAATCTATGGAGGAAACATAACAATTGATAGTGAAACGCTTGATAGTGAAGTAGTAGGTAGTAGTTAGTATGTATGAAAATGTGATCGTGTTTCCCGAAGCGAAGCGAGAATGGATTACGAACATATACTAGTTAATACTTATTATATAGAAAACATAACCTGGTAATTACTACTAACGAAAGAAAAGTAGAAGAATAATAATATTGAATGAAAGGTATGTATCCTAAACTAATTAATACGAGAATAATAAGCATTTCTAAGATCTATGATATAGCCATCAGTAGTATACGACATGACCTAAATAGGACTGTCACCGACTGACCGACCGTATATTCTAAAAATTGTGTCAACGCTGTACTGAAGAGTATTTAGTATGTTATAACAATGCTTATTTATTTTTTTCGTCAGAGTACCTGTGCGGGTTCCCGGTGCATCAGGACGGATCGTGCAACGGGCTGCAGCACTACGCGGCGCTCGGCCGGGACGCGCCCGGCGCCGCCGCCGTCAACCTGGCACCGCGCCCGCGCCCGCACGACGTCTACACCGACGTTGCGGCATTGGTGCGTAGCAGTTCTTGTCTAAACAATCGCACAATCGTACCCATGCCCTAGTATATTTTGCGGAGCGCATCACTAGGAAATACACAAATAAATTGAATCAGGGAACTTCCTTTCAGGAGGCACAGTGTCCTAAGTATGCGAATCCCCACTATAGCCGTAACTCCATTAAATTCCAGCAAAGACCCGAGTCTAACAGTGGAATAAACAATGGTTTGTGTTTACACTCTGGCCGTATTGGGGCGGCCTAGAATACTTGTCCCAATCCCATGCTGGCAGAACAAGGTGTCGTAAGAGGCGACAGAAGTCAACCTGCTTGGTGATAGGGCTTTGCATAAGGATTATATTATCAGTATTATTATTAAGTCATTAATATTATTACTGTTATTATTATCTTTCCGTGAAGACTGCTTGGTGGTAAGGCTTCGCGTAAGGATTATATTGTCAGTATTATTATGAAGTACATACATATGTAGTGTAGTGTATATAAATAGGGTACGATAAGAGTACAATTTCCAAAAACCTGACATACATTTTTGAAGGCTCCTCCTTCTATAAATTCCTCATTATAATTGCAACAAAATTGCTGGGTGAAATCGTCAACAATACAATTCAGACCTAAAGCCGTTTAGCCGTATTGGGGCGGCTTAGAATACTCCCCCCAATCCCATGCTGGCAGAACAGGGTGTCGTAAAAGGCCACAGAAGCCAGCCTGCTTGGTGGTAGAGTTTCGCGTAAGGATTATATCATCAATATTATTATTAAATCATTAATATTATTACTGGTATTATTATCTTTCCGTGAAGCCTGCCTCTCTACCTCTGCCTCTACCCTCCTGCTTGAGTCAGCCGCCAAACGACTCGTAGTGTTCCGACTGGGGCTCGAGAGCCAGTACTTTCTTTCTTACCTTCTGTCATTTCCTGACTGACAACGCATCAGTGTAACCTTTGGTCTAGTTGATGTCCATGGGCGATGGTGACCACTTACCATCAGGTGGCTCGTTTGCTCATTTGTCGGCTATTAACATAAAAAAAAAAACATATTTCCCGTCAGCGTTATTTTAAAATAAATAATATATTGTCACACAACATTTGTAATTTATTGTACAAACGTTCTCTTGCACACATAATTGATATTCAGGTGGAGGCGCAGCGGGCTCGCGACGCAGCCGCGGGCGTGCCGGCCGCCATTACACTGAAGGGCTTCGTGCGACGTAAGGTTATCAAACAGACCGTTATGACCACCGTTTACGGTGTAACACGTTTCGGCGCACGGCTGCAGATCGCTAAGCAACTTAAAGGTAGACTTTTATAAAATATAAAATATAGCATTCTATAAAAGTTAAATACAGATTATGAAGTTTCTATCAAAATTTGTAACGTGTTTTCAACTATGCAATGTGTTTGGTTGAAATTCTGTTTGTGTTTTGCACAGACATCGAGGAGTTCCCCAAGGATCAGGTGTGGGCGTGCTCGCATTACCTCACGGCCAAGACGTTCGAGAGCCTGCGCGAGATGTTCACCTCCACCAAGCTCATACAGGACTGGTTCACTGACTGTGCCAAGTGAGTCGCCTCGTGTCGCATCTCACCACTTTTTAGCATTTTTCTACCAGATATGTGTGAGGTGGTTAGTTGGTGCGCGAATAAAAAATCCACCAAGAGGATAACTTCGTTTCCCTAACCCCGCACAGCGTAGCTCTGGTGTAACGAGGTACAAGTTATTGACAGACACAATAAACGACAATTCAGCTTCTTCTTCAGACAGCTTTATTAGGAGTCGTCTTTTCAGCATGCTCGCAAATGTCTGATGGAAATGCAGCCCTATAAGTAAAACGATCTACGACTCCTCCTTGTACTGAGCACTTTTTCATGTTAATTAATAATCAGAAAACAAGGAAATGGATCACCTGACTTATAAGTGGTCACAGCAACCCACAGATGGCCATAACACCCGGTACAGTTCCAAGCATGCGGTAAACCCGCTTGTTCTCAAACGATACTACGGAGACGATTCTCGGGCGATTTTAGAAAGACGTCAATAGTTAGCCGCGCATGTATGGAACCTAAACTGCTGGGTGGTAAGAGGACCATCGATCTCGCAATGGGAAGGATCTGGCGCCGTTGTGTCGTGGTCAGCAGAAGCGGCTAAGGTTGGATCAGTTTAGCAATACCATGACAAGGGGAGGTTTGTTTGGATTAGAAGATGTTCGGAGCTCTTTACTTTTAAAATTGTGGGTAATGTCTATATTGTGTTTGCGTGCATACGCAGGCAGATTGCAGTCGTGTGCGGCGAGAGCGTACAGTGGCGCACGCCGCTCGGGTTGCCCGTGTTGCAGCCGTACTACCGTCGCGCACCAGTGGACCGCACGCAGTGAGGACATACCCTTATTTATTAAGTACTAGTAGCCATCCCTCACTTCATTTCAGAAAACCTATGCCTTGTGTTTAGAAACAGTGCGGGTGGCACTGTTTTAAATTTGAGTTTTTCTAGTTCTAATAATTAAGAAACATTTTTATTTCTTATAATAGTTGCAATGATAATTTTATTTACTCCCTTCTCAATAGAATGTTTACATTAACTTTTACTTCCTACACCGCGGCAATAAGTCCATTTCCTAGGATCAAGAGTATCCTAGGTTATGGTTTATAATATAAGCTACCAAAATGCCCCGATCGTCATCTGTTCAGTGGTTTAAGCGTGATATGTGGTCAGACGGACGGATCGCTCGGTTACATTACGCGTGCCTCTTGTGTTATAGTGTTACGACTTTTACCTGTGTTTTCTAACTTTGTATCCTTCTCTCTCTCCTTTTCTCTATCACAACTTCCGTAAGGATTTTTCACCATCCGATGCTGTTCAGTTAATAGGAAATTTGAAACTTCAATCAAATCTCCTAATTATCCTATTTATTATCTGCGCAAAAGCCCGCAAATACGTTTGCGCAGATATTTTAATAGTTTAAAATTTTGTTCTAACGTAACCGATAACAAATATAACAGGTCTACCGATAAAAAATGTCCGATGCGGAATTACATGTTCTTTATATATATGTAGTTTGGAAAAAAAAATAAAGACGTAGCAACGTCTTCTGTTTTATTTAATAACAAAACATACTTCACATATACAATTATCGGTATACTAACAAATGATAAAATTCGTGTAATAATGACATTGGTTCAATCTGCAGGCGTCCGTGCACGATGAAGCAGCGCAACGCGTTCCCACCCAACTTCATCCACTCGCTGGACTCGTCGCACATGATGCTGACGTCACTGCGCTGCCAGGCCGCCGGCGTGGCGTTCGTGTCGGTGCACGACTGCTTCTGGACGCACCCGCACACCGTCGACCACATGAACAAGGTATTACGACTTGAACGCATCAGTGACCCATTGAAATTCGCGAGAAATCTCCGTGTTGCATCCGAGTGAACATGTGCAGTGTTAGTTTTTAACTCAAGTGTCGGAAGTTCCTATATCGCTTGAAGAGGTTCAATGACTGCTAACTAACGATAAGGACCCAACCCGATGGAATTGTGTGTCCTTTCGGAGCTCTGAAGCGCTTATGGTCTTGACCTACTAATGGTCAATTATCAATTTCTCGACTGAGCGCGCGTTGTATTTATTTGTTGACAACGTACCACTATTTTTTTTAGTTATTAAGTCAATGCTTCACTACTATTCCATCTGATGGTAAGTGACGATGTAGCCTTAGATGGTAAAGTGCGTTAACTTAGAAAAAGCCTATTCAGTTGACGTCACTCACACTGTTACGGGATGGATACAAATATAATATAATGTACACATGTATTCTCTATTTTCACTGATGCCCACGTGACAAAGGCTGTTAAGCTCAAAGCTGTTCCTAATGTTGGTGGCAGGTAATTACATAAATAAAAGAGACCTGCTTTATACCGAATATGTCTATTATCTGTAAAATGAGAAAAACTAGTAAGCTTTACCCGCATACCCATACCCTTTACCGGTCTGGGAGTAGCATAAATATCGTACATAGATATCGATTAAGTAAAATATTAGTATAAAAGTGTCAGCATCCAATGAGACTAAGAAACTGTCGACAACAATGAAGTTCTTATTATACTGTGTTAACAATGTTTTGTTTTACGTTAATTTTTTTATCTTTGGGAAACAATAGACATTCGAAGAGATAGGTCTATTTGTTGGATTAAAATGTGTATTGTATTGAAACCCAAATTACCTTTCTAGGTACTACGAATATAGAATGATAGCAATAGTTTAGGCTAATGTAACTGGCCGTTAATGATTTACAATGGAACGTCACATACCGAAATTTACTTTGTCATTGAAAATTCAATAAAAAAATTATTTTCTAGATTTGCCGTGAACAGTTTGTAGCCCTTCATTCCCAACCCATTCTAGAAGACTTGTCCGACTTCCTCGTCAAGCAGTACAGCTACCCGGAGAGGTCAGTAGAACCATGGTTACAAGAGTATATATATATGTGTATATGAAATTATCTGTCGGTTTTTTCTAGTAATAACTGTAGACCATTCATATTAATTCATGTCGGTTAATGAGACTAAATTGAGATGCGACTTTTTTTACGGAGGACAAATTTGGAAATAACGAAGAGAGAACGAATGATTTATAGTTGTTCATCTATCTCGAAGAACTAAATTTTATAACCTGTACAGTTTTGAACGGTAAGGCAGATGCGCTAAAGAACTATATCAAACGACTGCATTCACAGTTTGTACACTAAAGATAACATAAACACAATATATCTTATATGTATCGTAACAATTACTGGTAAATCATGTCATCTGGCAAAAATCTTGATAAAAAAACATCAATGAAATGAATGAATATTACAATAATTAATGAGTAAATTTTCTCGAAAGTATTCGAATAAGAATGCATGCAAATTAATTAATAGTAATTATATATTATAATATAATTAGTTACCCGGAAAGCACACACAGCTTGTAACCCTGCCGCATAAGAATTTTTTTTATATAAAGAACCAAACATTGCGCAATACCTGACTTCTTTCGAGGTGGTTGTCGGTCATTGTAATACGCGACCAACACGTAATCAATTGCACGTTTGCATCAAAACATGGGAACCGTTGGTTTCACATTGTCCAGGACCTTCCGGAGTGGCGCCGGTTAGGGAAGGGCTATGTCCAGCAGTATACTTGAAAGGTTGAAAGTGAAATTCATCTTGGATTCAATACGGTATATTCCAGCTGTATAGTAATTGTGATGATTGTGTGTTGCAGCGAGTTGGAGGAGATGGCGACGGGTGCGGCCAGCAAGCGGCGCGTCAACCAGCTGCTTCGCGCAGTGCCGCCCAAAGGACAGTTCGACATCGAAAGCGTGCTGCACTCGCCCTACTTCTTCAGCTGAGCTGCAGCTACTGACACCTCATGGCTCATCTACACCATTCCCAACCGGCTAATCGACTCACCACTTATGTTTATCACTAGTGACAGTTGTATTAATTTTTGTTATTACTCGATTCGATTGTCTCGATCGGAATTCGAATTCGGAGGACAGACACAAAGTAAATAGAAAATAAGTAGACAATAATTAGTGTCCTGGAGATTTCGCAAGATGGCGCTGTATTGAATGGTCAGATAGTAAAACTCAATCCGTGTAGTACATTTGTATTGTAGATAAATCAGTGCAATTAACGCACTACACAGTTATAGTTTTCACTGGGTTTTGCCTTGGATATTTGTTAAAAAGTTAGCTCCTTGTATTATAGTAGTATGTGAAGTAACATCACAGTTCAGAATGATTAATCGATTTAATAATTTTACATTTCTATTAAGTTGTTGTTTTAAAAAAGTTAAACTTTTTTTTTTTCGGTATTGTCTTCTAATTAATAACGACCGGTGTATCCATAGCGAGTAGAGAGTTCCTTATACGTCGGTAGATGGGAGTGTGGGTTGACATTATACAAATTTATTATTTCATACAATAATAAATTATTATAATGAATGTGAAGCGATTTTATTACAATACTGGTATACAGATTGAAGAATTTTGCATTGTCATGTAGACATGTAGACAGAGCGACTGGTTGGAACGTGCACGTTGGCCAACTTGATTTCCAATATGTTGCAATCTCTGTTTTGTACATTGTACACTTAATGATACAGTAGATATATCTGTGACACAAAAAATACAAAATATTGTCCAAGCAATTTATTACCCATGGTTTAAATAAAAGTTTAGTTTTCGTCCTTATTATTCATTACACTCGGCAGAGGAAAGAAGCAAGTCGTAGAATGTTTGAACATTCGATCTGTGATCTGTTAGTTGCCTAGTAATACAATAAGTCAACAAGTATGTGCTGTGGTTTTAATTATACTATTTACAGAATGTGATTAGAATTTACCTAATATATTTATTTGTTCAACTAAAGCAAACTCTATCCAAAATACATATTTTCTTATAAAGTTTTGTCGTGGATACGCTTCTTGCCAAAAGCGGCGCAGGTTGCAGAGCCGCAAGATTACAAGTTTGTGGCATTTACAAGCGATATTAGCGAGTTTAATTTGTCAACAAACATACTCAGCTCGTGAATAGTTTCTGTAAAAAATTTATAGCTTCATGAAAATCTAAATTTCAAAATTAAATTTTTAGTGATATATTGAATTAAAGGAAAGACATTTTAGCTATAAAACATATATTTTCAGTACAAAAAACTACTGAAAGGACACGGAACACTTAACAATTTAAATAAGTAAATAATGTACATTCTCATTGGACGAATGACAGAATACACAGGGGTAGTTTACATAGGGTAATATACAATGAACACACCATGTACGACGGCAACGGTAAGTGGTACACACTCAGACTATTGACAAATTTGAGGGTAGGTCAATATGTCAATAAGCTGCGGGTACACCAAATAATTCGGCTCGAGTGCAGTCTACGGAATTGTACTATCAATCTATCTAAGCGTTTGGATATACAACAACAATGTCATGTTTCCCATGATGATGTAGCTCGCTAAAATTGATTATATTTTGTTTTTCTACAAATTGTGGGTGTGCTTTACGCGGTATTGTGATCAAAATGTGATTCGCGACAAATTATTGTTGAACTTATCAGCTCTCTAAATACTTTCTCCTGGGGCGAGTGGGGACGAAATTGATCTGACCAAGAAATTTTTTTCTAGTTTATCAGTAAATATATCTTCATCACATTTTGATTATCTTATTGCGCAAAGTGCAGCTACAAATTGACAAAAACAATTCTTTAAGATAAAAAAATCTAGTGTTTTTTTTAATTTAAAAACAATTTTCATTCGGTTTGCAATTGAATCAAGCTTTTTCCAATTTTATTCCAAAACTTAGTTATATATCCAAATCAATTACCCCGTCTTTGAAGTACTAAGGAAGTAAAACTAACATCGAAATTAGTTCTCACTGAATCAGCCGCTCAATAGTGTGGTTGGATGGATTTAATTAATGTTTATCAATGAGTACGTAGACTCGTGTTAGATATATAACATTTTTTCCGTAGTAAAACAAATTTTTCACATTAAAATAACTATGTCATTGCTTGAGGATAAATATTGTTCCCCTTCATTCAGAGATAAATTATAATATTTGGGACAAATGCAAACAAATTAGTACAGATTAATTTACATTTTAAATTACCTTAATTATTTATACCGTTATCTATAATTGTTATAAGCAAATATTTAGCTATTTTCTTTTTAAAATCCCTTTCAGGTTTTTCATCGGGTGTCCTGATGAATTTTTTTTTATTTTATGGTGGTATACTATTTGTTTTTGAATGACTTTTTTTCTTATTTATTCGGCGCATTAAAATTAGTCAGTTTGATCGTATTTCATCACAGCCCGTGTACGGTCCCCGAGTAGTGTAAATTGTGACTAGGTTCATCGACGGAACGTAAACGGGCTACAAGAAATTTAGTAGGTAATTACTGTTTCATTATTCATTTCTTATCATGTCTGTACACCTCTTCCCTCGGGCTGTATGTAACGTCGTGTCAGTGTGCGGTGCGCTTGTGTACGTGCGCGTGCACGCTGGTGTACGGACGCGCGCTGGGGTCGGCGTCCTCCTGCGAGCCGCTCGTTGTCGTGCGCTGACTGAGCTCCGACGGACTGCGGATCGAGTAATACATTACTTGTATACATTATTGTGACATATTCTTGTAAATGGTTTATACGGATACTTTCTCGTCTTTAGGACAAAGGAATGAACTAAAAAACAAAGCAAACCTGGTAACACATATATTTATACATTGGTATTACCAGGTGTTTTTAGCGCCTTTCTTTCAATCCGATCAGTAAGCCATATTATTTATGAGGAGAATCTTGATGTGTAACTTTCAATCTACTATCATTTAAAAATACCATTTGTACTCATCTTAACAGGGAAAATAAATTATGGAAATAAAATTTTCGACCATACCTGGGTGAGAGCGCGTCGCTATCGCAGTCCTGCAGACCGACCCACTGCGGCGGGATCTCGTCGCGGTGGTCGGACGAGACGCACTGCAGCGTGCCGTTGTACACCAGCAGATCGTCCATCAACACCTGCAGCAGAACACACAGAAATACATGCCTAACATTATGTATAACTATCGTTAAAATTATATATACGCTATACACCATATGGTCAAGTTTACATTTTTAAGATAATGGGTTTATTGGATATTCAACTCTTTTTCCATATAGTTAAGAAAGTTAGCGAAATTATGACAAAAAAGAAAGCAGGAAATTTGAAACAATAGCGATGCGCCATATAACTAATAAGAGTGACTTCGCATGTATTAGGCGACAATCGCCCTTATGACATGCACAAAGTTGAATATAAATTGAATAAATTGTATTACGAAGTTGTTTTGTAAAGAGTATCGACTAGAAATTGTAGGACTTCCTCGAAAACGACGAAGCCACATAGAGGACAAGAACGCTCGCGATTCATTCGGTTTTCGAATGCAGAAGCGAAGAGTTTTCTCTACGAGTGAAGTACCTGTTGTCAACAATTAAGTGTTTTAACAGTGAGTTACTAGTGAAGTAAAAAAAATAATGTACAATTTAGGCTATTGGTTGGAAAACGTATTTGTAGACATAATTATATTTTGTAACTAAGCTTTTTAAAAACAAAGTTGGTTGTCCGTAAAGTCGGTTTACGGAAGATAATTTTACGTGATAACGTCATAAGAAAACATTGATGAAAAATTGCATATTTTTATGAATTGAGTTGAATTATTATCACTGAATTATTATTATTTTGTATAATACGAAGAAGGAGTTAATTGAAAATTACAGTTTTTTCCATAAATTAATATTTATTTGCACTCGTTAATTCAAATATTTTTTTACTTAAATTATACAGATTAATTACAAGCAACAATGTGCTATCAACAATATATTTATAACTTGTATATGTGTGATATTTAAGACGCATCGGCCGACGGAGTGGAAGAGAGATAGATGCGTCACAAGCCGAACGCTTAGGCCGATCGTATCTCTCTATGGCTTATTCCGCGTTCTCGCTTGCACACTCGGCTCAGGTGGAACGTGACAATGAGTCATGCTTTTTCGTACGTGCAACCGGCGTTCATTGATTTATAAGACGTTATCACGTTAATAAAGTGTTTACGAAAATATTGCTGCCTTTTCTAGAACCCGTTAATCGTAACACAATTTTTTTTTATTAAAATAAACTATTATTTGATGTAACTGTATATTTAAATAAATTAATAAACGTTCACACACACACACACACACACACACACACACATCCACCGCCCCACTAGAATTCCATGTGTAGAGGGTGGCATGACCCGTAAATAATTACATGAAATAAATGAGAAATTGAAAAAGGTCCTCTCCTATAAAACTCGCTTGATACTAGCAACTTTGAATTAAAAACTTGCATTTTGTAGGTAGTTCGACAAACTCTCATAACTCACCCCGAACTCTTTGACGCCTCTGGAAGGCGTTTTCGCATAGTTCCATATCTTCATGCCGTACACCGAAACTGGGATGTCAAATACGAAAAACACTCTGGAAATAAACAGAATAATTTGAGCTAGGAATGTGCACATACACTACAACATGATAATATCGTTGGTGCTTCTGTTCTAAACGATTTCATTATTTTTTTTCAAGGCTATGGTTCATAGCTATGATAAACCCAATATACATTAAAGATATTAATAAATATTATATTTAAAAAATTAAACTTTAAATTTGCAGTATAAAGTCTTCTGACCAAGTAACCAACTCTTTTTTTTTATACGCAGGATAAACACTAGCATATTCTTATTACGTAATAACTGTATTACGTGATAATGACAAAGTAGTTATAAACGGCCGAGAAAATGCCACTAATCAAAGTAATGGAAGAGTAATTGAAAATTGTGTGAGTATGTGTGTGCGTTTTACTGGCCTGTTGAGCGTGTGCGGCAGGATGGGCGCGAGCCAGCAGTGCTCGGCGCCGTCGGCGAGCGCGTTGCGGCCGTCCACCAGCCGCGCCGGCGTGCGCGCGTCGCGCGGCTGCGACTGTCGCGCGCTGCATAACACGTTCACGCTCGCCGGGTGTGCGCACACGTCTGTTATGTGTAAATGTGGCTTTGTTGATAGTGACCAATGTAGTAGCTATCAGCGGATACCAGTTGCCTTCTTCAGCTTAGCAGGGTGATTGAATTTAGAGCAATTAATGTACAGCAAAAAAATTAAGAGTCACCCCGAACGAGTAGACGTGATATGTGATGAGCGCTCACCGTTGCCCAAGTGCGTCTGTGACATTAGGGAGGTAACCAATGCTTTGCTAGCCAAGCAAAGGAAGGAAGCGGGAAATCTGATTGTTCTCGTGTTGTTGTTATGTAGATAAAATATGCGAAGAACTCATAATAATTTTCGCCTCAAAGGAGCACATCTTATAAAAATAAAGCTCGGACATCTGCCATGTCACACAAATCCTCAACTTAACTGCTGTAGCGAGTTCAGTTCAAATTATATTTGAGTTTCAGCAAGTACTATTAACATTAAACAAAAGGCAACTGAACTGTTTTAAGTTTAGTTATTTCTTATAATAAAATAACGTACAAATCAAAATTACACGTCATACTAACTGGACTCTGTGACCGGTATAACGTTTCCGTGCGGATCGTAAAGCTCTATGCCAGTAAGCCCCACGTAGTAGGCGTCGCCCCACGTGGAAAAGATGCTGATCTGCAGCACAAATCCGGTTGGCGCACCCAGCTGCAGTCCGCCGCCGTACACCGGGCCCTCCGTGAGGTAGCTGTCCGACGCCATCGCGTCCTCCGATCTTGGAAATAAAGGTCTTGGTCACTGCCAATAATAGCTGCCTCACTGTATTATTTTCAAAACTAATAAGGGCATAATAATGTTAGTACTTGAATATATGCAGCCAGGCTCTCTGTACTGCTAACTTGAGTAAATATGACTTATTGAACGCAGCCCATCCAAACCTGCCTTGCAGGAAGTTGGACTCACCCTTTTGGACAAGCCTCCCCAGATAAATAAAAATAGGTAAAAAAACCTAGATTTTTCACCTGCGGACATGTAATTCACAGAATAGAATTCTAAAGTGAGACCTTCTAACATGTGCCTAATAGCGCCTAAATTCTTATTAAATCAGGATCTTCCCTCAAGAGTTCAAACCAGGTGACTATTGAAGATTTCTTACACGATGACACAAAGTCCAGGTTCCTCAAAGACCGCAATCACGATGTTACCTGTCGTCGATGGCAGCAAAATCTATCTGCTGCACATAGTCGTAGCAGGTGTCGCCGGGTGCGCGGCGCAGCAGGGTCGGTCGACAGTGCAGCGCTTCGCCATCCAGCGACACGCGCAAATGCTTCGCCCCCAGGTACGACAGTTCCATACTGCCATTGTAATTCCAGATTCGGATACCTGAAATAATATCTTCAACATTAGAAAAGGTAAAATATGGCAATTATCATTGTACGACAACTGATGATTGCCATGCGAACATTATCAGGTTTCAATGTCGGAAGATCTCTTCTTTGCTGTGACAAAAATTTCATGATAGCAAACGTGGTTTGAAAGGTACCCATCACCAAAATGCATTAACGTGCTGGAATACGCTGTACATTCCTGAGCGGAACGCACGAGTTGAGACCGAGTCTAAAATTTAATTCAACAAACTAACAGACCACAAAGCTCACTAGTGATTTCAGTAGGCTCCCTCAAGTCGACGACGACGTGACAGAACTTGGACCCCGGCGTGAAGTTGGTGCACCACATGTCCTCGAGCTCCGTCGATATATTCCTACCGTTGAACAGGCTCTCGCAGTCGAGGATGCAGTTGTGGTCCAACTGCTCGTCGCTGATGAGGGACACGTAGGCGAACGCACGATGTACTTTAACTGACGCGTTGTGACAAAGCACGTCGATACCTTAGAAACGAGGAGATATGATTGGGAACGAAAATGGTGTAAATAATGGTGTTAGGGGGCTGGACGTAGTAAGGCGCAATGCCGCATGCATGGCATAAGCTTACCTGCAAGCCTTACTAGCGCTTTTTATATTAAGAACAAGAGTTCTCTCCCCCCTCGCTCTTTATATTCATCCGTTCACGTTCAACTTAATGTAATTCCAAAACGTAATTTCCACGCGGGCTCGTTAGCGTATTACTAACGACTCACGTTTGCATGCATGCTGTGGCTTACCTTACATTCCGTCTTTCATAAAAGTTCTTTAAAATGACGATACAGATTGACATATTCAAAAATAATGGACGAAAATCAAATATTATTTCATGTCTTGATAGGAATTATTTAGTTGTCAGACTCAATATACCATTATATTGATATTTTTGTGTAGCAGAACTTCTTCAGAATATCGAAATAGATTGAGCTAAAGCTTTGTTTCATCAAAATATTCTTCGAGTATTTTTGGTAAAATATACGCATGGCTTATGTAATTAAACTAAGCCACTATCTATGCCTTAATGAATTACCTAAAAATAGACGACATATTAGAAAGAGGCGCAAACTATTGTGGCAAGCAACTTTAGATACCGTAAAGAAAGAAAAATGAAACAATATTTATTAATTGTTGAAACATACTTTTGATTTACCTACTTTCATGTGTTTTAGTGACAGAAAAAGCTGCAGACAATAACAATAAGCCACAACCGATGTAATGAAATACAAGTTTACCCGTTAGACCAATCAAATGCTTCTGTCCCCAATTGGACATGAGCGTCAGTTTGATGTGCCTCGCGACGTATCTCGTTTCTCTTTCCTCCGGCACGGTGACGTCGAGGCCGGTGGGGCTGGACTGACCAGTCTTGCCGTTAGCGGTCGGCGGCCGTTTCTCTATCACGTTCACTTGGTCGAGTAAAGCCTCGTTATCTCTGAGCAACGCTTGAAAGTTTTTGTCGTTGATCATAATAGCTTCCAAAATCTCGGGCTTCTTTGTGAAAAGAATCGTCTGCAAATATAAGAAAATGGACATCGTTACATAGTTATTTGCTCATGAAAATTAATAGGAATGATATAGAATATCAAAATTAGACTGTCAACAAAACTAACGTCACCAAATGAAGGTAGGAGACCTTTAAGCTCTCCACTCGAGCGTGCTATCTCTCCATAAAAGATGATCTGATCGTCTAGTTTTATTTGAACCAATCGGGCGCCCCGAGTGGAGTATATCCGAGATTTGTTGTAGTTCTGCGAAACATTGAAAATGTCAGTGAAAAGACAAGATTTTAAAACATAAGTCAAATGATTAGGAACAAAACTGACGTATGCTCTTAAAGTAACCATTAATATATGTATAACATATTAAGCGGTATTTTACTTATTATCAATTTTACTATCAATTAAGTGAGACATATAACTAATAGTATCAGAAAAAAACAGATTATTTTCGACCTGCATTTTTGTATAATTCCTTTGCTTTCACTCTCTCGCTTATTTAAACCGATGCGATTTAAAGAATTGGTCAGCAAAACTCTCGCTAATAGTGTGCTCTTAATATAGAGGTTCCTGAACGTCCAGCCCAGAAATCCAGGGTTGACACCGATTAATCAGTATCATCAGGTTACAATTCTGCTTGTCTGTCTACTTAATACATAAAAAGTAAGAACTCTCACCCAAATCCTGAGTAAAGCGAGCGTGGTTCTAGTGGCGAGCAGGACGCTCACCGCGACGGGCGAGGCGGCAGGCGCGGGCGCGCTCCACAGGTGCCGCTCGTTGCGTGTGCGCACCACGCCATCCGCCAGGCACTCCGCGCGACCGTACTCTGAATGGTCGCCGCTATCGGAATCCGCCCACACCTGACGCGATTGCCTCACAGTTTACATCATCGACATGTTGAACTGTCAGAACCCGACAAAGATCGGTATTTGCAAGATCGAAGATCGATTCTTCAAAAGATAAATTCTAACGCGACAATGAAACAATGATCAACTAAGTTGAACTAGTGTTCGTGTAACAATATAAATACTAGTCAAATTTATTTACAAGCATATGTATCCCACATATACATTTATTTGAATTCAATTTATTTGAATTTACATATATTTGAATTCAAAATTATTAACGGTTATTTTATTTACACGTAGCTACCATCGCATCGCAATATTACTGCGGACTATGGGTAGGTTTTACCTTACCTTTTCTATAGCGACGATGTTTCCCTTGGAATCGAACAGTTCTATACCATTCAGCCCGACTAAATATTTGTCGCCCCAATTGCTAAATATCTTTATTTCCAATAGCCTTCCTTCTGGCAGTTCCGGAATAATAAATTCACTTTTTCCTTTATCACCTTGTACGTTTTTGCTTGGCACAGACTTTTGTGATGTTGGCTTCTTGGATGAACTGATTTTTGCGGGCATCTTATTACCTAGATTATTTGATGCTTCTTTCGAAAGTAACTTCCGACGATGATTTACTTCCGGCCGTCCTAGAAAAGCTACACATTACAAAAAGTACCAAGACCTAAAGCATCGAACGTTTGACTGATCTTAATACAGCGATTTTCAAAAAAACATCTCATAAATAGTATCGTACGTCCCAAATGAAAACGAATAATACCATAAATCGTTAACACTCCAATAGCTACTTACTGGAACCGAGAATGACGTCTTGGAAATCGTCATCTATGTCATTATTCATGCGTCGATGACGAGGTGTCACGTAGTGAGGTAACAGATCTGAGAGGAAGTCATTGGATATCCCATTAGGCGAGTCTCCCCAATCTAACTTGCTACTGGTAATACCGCTTTTTCTACGGCCATTAAATGAAATTCCTGAAATTCAAAAAGGTTTCGAAACCCAATGATGATTATTTAAGAACAATTCTTATATATTCCATTCACTTAAAAAGAAGCGTTCATTCTCGAGTCCAGGTTGAATTGTCCTGTTTTTTAGTATATCCTGATATTCAGTATTCATCCAATTAAATACAACTGCGAAATATTTCACGTATTTCGTTGTAAGTATTGTAGTTCACTGCTTCCTTTTTGGCTTTACAATTATCTTCGTGATGTGCATGCAACTATGACATTTAGGTTGTTAGTTAAGTTCGCCTTTGATACCAAATTATGCCAAAAATACTGATTCTAAAACACGAAACAATCCTGGTAGAATTTTTTTTCAAACAACTTACCGTTGCTATTGCGCAACGTGCCGGCAGAATGCGCGGCTGACGTCATCTGAGGTTTCAGCAAAAGGTCCATCGAAGTGTCTAGCGATGTCCTTCGCGTTAATCTACACAGATTGGAAAATATCATCGCACAATATCGTTACTTTTGAACATCACCTACAGGTAAAGAACAAGTTCGTTATGAGGAGTCATTCTGAAGTATTCGGACTACGGACTGTACACCATTTAGCAATTTTTCATGAACATAGCTGACAAACGATTGTAAGCGGTCACTTCTGTCCATCGACTTCGTGAAACTGAAAGTGTCTCCATGCGTTGCCGATTAGGAAGTTAGCGAGATACTTGCTTGTTAACTGGTTTTACGCCACTACAACTGTAACACATTGTGGTACTGTAACACGTAATGTTACACAGTTGACTTTAAAAGATGGTGGTATGTAAGTAAATAAAATTCTAAAGCCTAGTAAGTGAAATTCATTCGCCACCGTAACTACCGTTGATATAGAACCCAGCGACCTCCAATAAGATGGACGTAGCGTTTATGTGTCTGATGTTCAGATTAACACTAAGAAGTTTTTAGGTGGTAATATCAGAAAACCAGTAGATGTACAGGGAATGCGTCATGTGCGTCACTACTGAGTAGACTTGAAGCGTCTTCTTTTACCGTTGCTTGCAGAGTCGTCACTAAAATCGAGTATTAATATCCAATCATTCATCCTTTGGAAAGTCTACTGCTAGCCTTCTCTAATTGGTGCATTAGAGCGTATGGTAGTATTAATCATATAATTAAAAGACTGATTATTACTTGCGGTTTTCACTTTTTGCATATCCAAATTTCTGTTGCGGAACCCTGTATGTGGGGGATGAATCACTGCTACTATTAACAATATGCGTTTCTTTCATCTCCCTAAAACAGATATTGTAACAATATTGAGGTACTAACATTTTATAAAATCGTAACAGTTAGCTAACTACAAACAACGGCAACTGCAGGATAAGTGTTTTTTTTTTAATGTTAATAGCTGACGAACGAGCAGACGAGCCACCTGATGGTAAGTGGTCACCGTCGCCCATGGACATCAGCAAGACCAAAAGTATCACTGATGCGTTATCGGCCAGGAAAAGAGAAGAAAGTTAGAAAGAAGGCACTGGCTCTCAAGCTTCCAGCCGGAACACGACGAGTCGTTTGACGGCTGACTCAAGCAGGAGGGTAGTAGCTAGCCAGGCAGGCCTCACGGAAAGGTAATAATACCAGTAATAATATTAATGATTTAATAATAATATTGATGATATAATCCTTACGCGAAACTCTACCACCAAGCAGGCTGGCTTCTGTGGCCTTTTACGACACCCTGTTCTGCCAGCATGGGATTGGGGGGAGTATTCTAAGCCGCCCCAATACGGCTAAACGGCTTTAGGTCTGAATTGTATTGTTGACGATTTCACCCAGTAATTTTGTTGCAATTATAATGAGGAATTTATAGAAGGAGGAACCTTCAAAAATGTATGTCAGGTTTTTGGAAATTGTACTCTTATTGTACCCTAATTTATATACACTACACTACATACGTATGAAAATGAAAAGTGACAAACAAATGATGATGATTAATATAAATAAATTGAATTAACGCATTCTTGACGATTTTGCAATGAATATCTATAATATTACTGCAGTTCGTTTATTAACAAACATAAATAGTGGGTAAACTCACTTGGTAAGCTCTTCGAGCCAGATTGGTGTTTCCGTGTCCTCGTTCGCATAATCGAACCCATTTTGCCTAAGTGCCATTTTTCAGCCATGAGAATAAAAAATCCTTTCTTTGTATTCCTTATCAACGAGTTTATAAAACCAACTTAAACCACACATGAATTCTAGAATGAGCGAATCGGTATTTAGAAGACAATCTGTTTAGTAAAATTATCAGAAAATTGTCAATGTCTTATATTTTTATTGTACATTATTTTCTACTTGAGACTTTTGAAACCTATATTTGGCGATATTGTTTGACCTTGGTTACCATGGCAACTAAATCAGAATATACTGTAGAAGAAAAAAAGACAAAAGTATACGTAGATCTTTGGTTGTAACACGCCATTGTCCCCGGAATAAGCATTGTATTTGTAACGAGTGGAAAAGGAACAAGTATGCCATTTTCAGAACGTTATATTAATGTCACATAAGCTATATATTGAATACGTCAAGACTGACAATACTTTCAATGTTGATGATTTTATGCAGAAATGTCATAGTAACTCCGTCAAATACCGTAAATTGAAAGTAATTTGATAGATAGGTATGGTATGAAATCTCTTTAGTCTGTGTTTATAGATAGACATTATAACCATATTAGCATAACCTCATACTCCAAAAATTCCCATACGATATAAGAGTAATAGTGTTCTGTAAAAATCATTTTGTGTAACAAAAATCAAAGTCCTATTTACAGATAAAATCGTAGGGAACTGAATGATTTTAAAATGTCCGATACAAACCAAAATACTTTAGAGGAACGCACCACCAGGGCGGAAAAAGAAGCAAAAGCGATCGAAGAAGAGTTAGATAAACTTTCTAAAGGCGATTTAAGCTACGCTGGAGATGAACTTTTAGACGCGCTGCTCTCTGAAAACGAGAAACTGAAACATCGTTTGGTCGTACTCGAAAGTGCTATTCGAGCCGAGTGCTCCAACCAGGTTAATAGAAGAGAATCAAAAAAATTGCCTGTACTGATAACAGACCTAACCTCCATTGAAGGCAATATATCTGTGATTGATGAACTTAGAAATGTATTTGCAGTCGCTATTAGTTCCGCGTACCCAGATTTAGAGGACCCTCCAATTACTCTTACTCTCTCTGGGAACAATCCTAAATTTGGGGACTATCAGTGCAACTCGGCATTGCCTATATCTCAGTTATTAAAAGCTAATAACATAAAAACAAATCCTAGGGAAGTTGCAAATAACATTCTCAACAAAACTCCAACATCTCCTCTGATAGAAAAGATTGAAGTAGCAGGAGCAGGTTTCTTAAACATATACCTTTGTAAAAAATTTGCTGAACATGTTCTTAGTAATATACTCCGTTATGGTGTCAAGCCACCTCTGACTAAAAGGCAACGAATATTAGTTGATTTCTCATCACCAAATATAGCAAAAGAAATGCATGTTGGTCATCTGAGGTCGACCATTATTGGTGATAGTATTTGCAGAATTTTGGAGTTCTTGAATCATGATGTCCTTCGCATTAATCATCTTGGAGATTGGGGAACTCAATTTGGTATGCTAATTGCTCACATGCAAGATAAGTTCCCTAATTTTAAAAGTGAAGCTCCTCCCATTTCTGATCTGCAATCATTTTACAAGGAGTCCAAGAGACGTTTTGATGAGGATGAGGAATTTAAAAAGCGAGCCTATGATTGTGTAGTGAAACTTCAATCTGGTCATCCAGATTACTTAGCAGCATGGAAATTGATTTGTGATGTATCACGTCAAGATTTTCAGAAAATATATGACCGCCTTGACATCAAAATAATTGACAGAGGTGAATCATTTTATCATAGTAGGATGAATGTTATTGTCCAAGAACTCAAAGAAAAAGGTCTTCTGGAGGAAGATGAAGGAAGGCTAATAATGTGGGGGAACCCTGAAACACATGAAAGAATACCCCTTACAGTTGTTAAATCTGATGGAGGATATACCTATGATACCTCTGATTTGGCTACTATTAAACAAAGAGTGGAGGAGGATAAAGCTGAGAGGATTATCTATGTGACTGATGCTGGCCAATACACACATTTCATGATTATTGAGGCTTGCGCAAAGAGGGCTGGTATTATCAGGGATGACCAACAAATTGTAGAGCATGTTGGTTTTGGAGTGGTCTTGGGCGAGGATAAGAAGAAATTCAAAAGCAGATCTGGAGATACTGTAAAATTAAGCTCGTTGTTAGATGAGGGATTAAAGAGAGCTTTGGAAAAACTGGTTGAAAAGGGGCGAGACAAAATCCTCACTCAAGAAGAGCTGAAAGAAGCTCAAGAAGCTGTAGCATATGGCTGCATCAAATATGCAGACCTTTGCCACAACAGAATTAATGAATATGTCTTTTCCTTTGACAAAATGTTAGAAGATCGTGGCAATACTGCAGTGTACTTATTGTATGCCTTGACTCGCATCAGGTCCATAGGAAGAACATCTCAGGTATCTTTAGAACAATTATTAGTTGAAGCTGATAAAACAGGCATAAAGCTCACTCATGAAAATGAATGGAAACTGGGTAAAGTGCTACTTAGGTTCCCTGAAGTAATTCTTAAGGTTGCCAGAGATTTATATTTGCACACACTGTGTGAATATGTATATGAAGTATCAACAACTTTTACAGAATTCTATGACAAGTGTTATTGTGTAGAAAAAGATAAGGGGGGTAACATTGTAAAGATCTTTTATGAGCGTTTAATGTTATGTGAAATAACTGCTAGAATAATGGAGAAGTGTTTAAATCTTTTAGGTCTTAAAACAGTATCCAAAATGTAATAAAAAAACTGATGATTTAGTACATCCACATATATCACTCACCATTTTATATCTGTTTTTATAGTAAGAATGATCAGAACTCTGTTTCGAATGTCTGATTTCTTAACTGCTTTAATAAATTATAACACAAGTGAAATGTAAAACTTTTATTGATTTTCCAAAAAACCTCTACAAAACTATACCAGGATCCATTATGAAATGTAACATTTACGAAATATTATTTATACAGGTCTCCCTGTAAGAAGTACGTATTTAAAACGAAAATGAGATAGTTCACTTCTATATCTGATGCTGATAACAATAAATCTAAAAATAGTTTGTACCTACAAACACCATTACTGGGAAACATAACTCCAATAATCTAATCCAGGAGTCTAACACCACCTACAAGATTTATTTACATTACATTACAGATTACAGAGCTTTACTCCATGTAACACTTATATTAGATAATAATCTTACAATGTAAAAACAATGCAATTACTCAGCATACAAGAAGTTTTCATAAAGCGGTGTTATCCAGGAGTCTAACACCATCTACAAAATTTATTAAACGTTACAGAGCTATTCTTCATGTAACACCTATACCAGATAATAGTCTTACGATCTAAAAACATTGCAATTACGCAGCATACAAGAAGTATTCACAAAGCGGTGTACTTCGTATATCTATGTAGGTATATGAAAAATTTCGCAACATAATATACAAATATCCAACTCAAATGTAAAAAAGATTTTATTGGAGATACAAATAATACAATATTATGGTCATGCAAATGAGATCAGTCAGATAATAATAAGCAAAAATAATATAACGGAAATATTTAGCATAAAATTTGATCCATTTAGAACATTTCAATGAAATTAAATATGCCATATAATATTGTTAAACGTGTTTATAACATAATTTTTCAGTTTCATCATGAATTGGAAACAAATATAACGTGGATTTATAATTTTTTAACAATACAATATACAAAAACATTACAAATGAATGTTTATATTATAATCACAATTCCTAATTCCGAGAATATCCTATTGACCTGGTTACTGGTAAATAACATTCTCAATCATTGTAGACATAAATATAAATATTCTATAATATAAATAATGTTAGGCGTTTGTAATTTCTAATATGAAAAGTAAAACCAAACAATAATGAAGGATGCCGTAGGAGAGGAGGATGAAAACTATTTTTGGAGAGACTACAATTATGTTTTTTATGGTAATAAACGACAAACGAGCAGACGAGCTACCTGATGGTAAGTGGTCACTGTCGTCCATCGACATCGGCAAGACCAAAGGTTATCACTGATGCGTTGTCGGCCAGGAAATAAGAAGGTATGAAAGAAAGCACCGACTCTCAAGCCCCCGGCCGGACCACGACGAGTCGTTTGGCGGCTGACACAACTAGGAGGGTGGTAGCTAGCCAGGCAGGTTTCACAGAAAGATAATAACACCAGTAATAATATTAATGACTTAATAATAATACTGATAATATAATCTTTACGCGAAGCCCTACCACCAAGCAGGTTGGCTTCTATCGCCTCTCACGACACCCTGTTCTGTCAACATGTGATTGGGGAGAGTATTCTAGGCCGCCCCAATACGGCCAAACGTTTTGAATATTCTGCATTGCCCTTAGCAGGCACTCATAGCAAAAAAGCAGGGATGTTATGGAGCTCCGTAACCGAAACTATCGGATATCCGAAATAAAAGTATATCCGAAACCATAATCAAATCCGATAAAAAAGTTTCGGATGAGTTCAAATAGAAGCAGAGTTTAAATAAAGCACGTTATGACTGATTTACGTTGATCGAGCCATTTTTTCTGTAATTATAATACCAAATAAAACCTAGAAACAAAGTCAATATTGGTAAATACTTTTTTTTTCAAGTCGTAATCATCTGATATCCGTAACCCAAATTATCCGAAACAATCGGATAATCCGATATAATTACATATCCACAACCGAAGCTGATATTCCACATCCATAAAATCCCTACAAAAAATAATGTCAAATTGTTATTGATATTCTTCAGTATTCCACCGACAACTCTTCGGAAGACTTTTGACGAAAGCCTTAGAGATGTGTAAAATAATTACATACAAATGGCGCAGTTTTCTTTTAGATTAAAATGCAAGATTACAATTTTTGAAGGTAACTTTGACTTCAAGAGATTCACTATTAATAAGCATAGAAATAATTATATGTATGTACATGGAAGTCGAAATACCTACATGCAACATGCATGACGAAATTCAGATTTATATATACATAATTAAAAATAAATACGACCACACATACATTCCTTTAAAATGCTCTTACAATACAAATATTTTCTTAACCCATTTGTAACCTTATGAATAAAATTTGGTTTTACGAATTCGTTTCTTAATACACTGAAAATATGAAAATAATTTAAAAAACATTTAAAACCTCGTATAGTAGCTGCAACTATGATCGCTTACACTCTGGTAATGTTCAAAATTAAACTTCATTTCACTAAATTTTGTGCACACCTTATCTCATCTCGAACGTATGAAATATTACCCTGTGACAAACCTCGACCACCACCTAACTCATAACCCTCGATACCTTAAAACAATCAATATATAATACGCATACAAACAGTATATTTTATTTATCCATCACTAATTTGCCATCGATTATAGCAAATTTATGACTAGAAATTGTCAAGTTTACTAACTACACCTCGGTGAAGTCAGACAACTATTAACCGTGACATATCCAAAATTGGCTAAATGTTTGATAGTGGCATGGCAGTGAAGAGGTTCATGTGATCCGTAAGATAGTTTGATGAGATTCAAAAGAAATACCTAGTCCGTTGTATAAATAACTATTCACGTGCCCTACATACGACATGTCGAGCGAAGTCGCTGCGTTCTAGTTCCAGCAATACCGATTGTTACACTATCGCGCTACATCCACTGAACAATGCCTCTTGTAATCTTCCGACACTAACTCTTTCGAGATCCAATTACAATATGAATGGATGTCTGCACATATTTGAATCAAAATAAAAATGGTTCGTAAAATTGTATTATGGTTTTGCAAACGGACTGGAATTTGATACGGGTGCAAAAGCTTAAACTTCAGCCTTGGTAGTGTACTATGTATGGAAAACCAGAGAGGTCAGAAGACAGGTTAGATGCTATTTTATTATTTTTCAAATTCAATTTTTACATGTCGTGTTAAATGCGTACGACAATAAAAAAATGGAAGTGTTTAAACACACGAACTATTGAGCAATTCCTAATGTAAATACGTCAAACGCAATAAATTAAAATGTAAATAAATATGATACGAAGAAAATATGAAAGTATATGTCATTCTATAAACAATTTATCATAAACCACGAGATACATTTAAATTCTACTAAACACACATTCACAGAGTAACGAACTAATCTAAGGAAAAATTCACATGAGGTGTATAAAAGATCTCGCTGAAAAATTTGATTCATATAAGTATAGAAAAACGTTTCTAAAAACCCCCAATACTCATTAAATTCTCTAAAAAGGGATTGGTCTCGAGATTCTGAGATACGACTACAAACACTACAACAATAGTACAATAAGATTCAACAATATTTTACATACAAAATATACAGACGCTTCTTCATCCGCGGCCATCTATTCGGTTAAACGCGGTCCACGAACGATACCTGACCTATGAATTCAAATAAAATTACATATATTGCAAGCGTTCATTGGATAGCTAATCAACTTGTTATGGAACCACTCCGCATCTTGACTCGGCGTCTAAACTCCAAATAAACTTGTAAAAGTGAAAATATTACCCAAAAATCACATCCTAGGGGAAAATGCAGCAAATCCAAATAAATAGTTCCATAATAATTAACAGTTACCAAAATATTAGGTAGCCTATATATAACGAGTATATCAAACGTTAAGGATCCGAAACAGATTGTATTGTAGTAAATACCAAAATCTACATTTAATTCACTTTAAAATGTGACATCATTACTATCACCTACAAATAAGAAAACACATTTACAGAGAATACCCCTACGCCTAAATTGGGATAATATAGGGTGCATATGAAATCCTGCAGTTCAAGAGATATTCTAAATTGCAGTTCTAAATGCTAAAATTACGAAGGAATTTTGAAGACCACAGGAAGATCGAATTCAGGCTATCACATGTTACAAATCTATGTCACGACAACGTTGATAACGTCCAAAAAGTATTAATGTATTAATGAAAGCGCCATGACCGAAACCGCAAGACACCGTGCGAGATTCAATTGAGGTCAGACATTCAGCAAGTGACTTATTCGATTTGACTTAAGAGTTGAGATACAAAATAGTGTAGAGAGCTCTTCGATATTGGGAAGTTCGAATGGCAGTCTTCATTGAGTTTTTAGTTCGGGAAAGAGATGTCGTAGGATAGCCAGGTAGTGAACGGAGGCGGCGAGCGCGACGAACACGTGCCAGATTGCGTGCGCGAAGGGAATGCGCCCGTCCGACTTGAAGAAGAACACTCCTACAAGGTACAACATACCTCCCATCTTGAGATCTTGCATCGCAGGGAACTGGTGCTGGAAATAAACAAAGGTAACGTTTAGTAAGTGTCAAGGTGTCGTATTCGTCTATACAGTTCCAAACTGGCTACATGTGTGACTGGAACCCAAGTATCGTTCTAAAGACGTCGGATTCCCGTCAACAGGCTGTACGTCACTGACTCTGAATAGGGTAATGGTTTCGTCTGGTGTTCATGTAGGTATATTAAAGGAATTATTATTGTGCTCGTATATTAGTAAAGAGGTATATTACATTCACTTAATTTTAAGTAGACTTTACGTTTTGTCGTGTGCTTATTGACATGTATTATAATGCCTGCGATGTATTCGTAAGTTATACATTCTAGAATTTCTCAGCTTTCTATTTAAAAAAATCAAAATCTAACTATGGTTTTTATTTATATGAGTGAACTTTATATTCTATGTTACTTTGTCTGTTGTTGTTTATTGCCAGTTTCGTGCTTTGGTTAAACAGTTCTAATCTTGTTGCTTAAGAGGAAGTCTAGCAATTCAGACTAGGGTTGTTATAGATATGAAATTTCGAATATGGGTATGGATATATGAATAATGTTTTGTTTCTGTTACGGTTACGGATATGAAATTATTTCGGATTATCCGCATGTTTCGGATAATTTCGGTTAGGAATGTAAGTAGATTTAGGACTTGCAAAAAAAACATAATGTTTTTACAAGGCAATAGCTTGACTGATTTTAATGTATTATAATCATAGAAACAAATAACAGCCTTACAGATTAAATAAAAACTGTCTAAAGATGAGAGTGACGCGGCTAGTGGCTCGGCTCGGCCGGTGAAAACCTGTCATAACATGTTTCATTTAGACTATGCTTTTATCCGAAATTATTCGAATTTTTTTATTGCATTCGGTAATAGTTTCGGATATATTTATATTTCGGATATCCGATAGTTTCGGTTACGGTTACTTAACCCCATAACATCCCTGATTGAAACCAATTACAGTAGCCAGCTGCTACTAATAGCGCAAGATGAAATTGCACGGTTAATATGGAGTGACGTAGCGGTTTAGTCCTATTTAGTGTAGTAAACATTTTTATTTACTATTGAACGTAATTATTTGAATACGTTACTTATAATATTAATGCCTCATGAATTTATGTAATACTAGAGGCCCCGTCCGACTTCGTTCGGGTTGGACTATTAATTACAGATATGTACATGATTATTAATTTGTTTTTTTTTTGCCTTGATTAAACTTCAATAGGTTTACTGATTATTTATATAGTGTATCACCTGCAGAATAACGTATTTTCACTACACAGCAATTTTCATTAAGATCGGTCAAGCCGTTTTTGAGTTATTACGACACATAAGAGAGAAGTTCAACATATAGATAAATTTAGTGTCAGAAGAGACTACTGACAACCGAGTATCACAACGCCGGAATTTGGATGGGTGACCGTCAGTGGCTAAATTTCATGAGCGTTCCACGTTTCAGAGAAGACGATAAACTGCCAATTTCAATTTGTATCGTATATGCCTTGTCTAAGGCCGTCCTATAACATATAAACATCTGAAAATTGGTATTAGCTTCCTACGCAATAACTTACCACTATTTCCCACAGGACCCACACGCCGGACTTATATCATTCCGTATCAAAAGCGATCAATAACCTGGAGTGGGTCGGTAATAGATTGAATAAAACTTATTATAGATTAAATTTTGTAACAAAAAAATTCCAGTTCTCTAGACAAATTTGTGATAATTGACCCGTTTCGAAAACGGAGTTTTGATTATTGGCAACACTAGTCGTGTGTATAATGCATAAACAAGATTACCAACTACTTACAAAGCAGTCAAGGCAAACCTCTACATTCGCGGCGGCAGCGCGGCGTTCAATCTAAAAACATAAAATATGACTACAATATACATACGTGTACTCGGATTGCACACAAACATTGTTTTTTGGATCATTGCATTCCAATTCTAATATTACAGTTATACACAGGACAAATACTAAAAACTAAACAAATAAATACAAGTCGAACGCATAATCTATACTAATAATAAAATTCTAACTGATCGCTTTCTGTACATGAACGATATATGGGAAAAACATTATTACGGGCCTTTATAATAGTTGTTAGAATTTTTGTCCGTTTGTCTGTGCGTTTATTCCCGCTAATCTCAGAAAAGGCTTAACCGATTTCGTTCTGGTTTTCACTAATGTATTGCAGTAAGCGGCACTTAATACTTAAAGTTTGTTTCATTGTAATCGATCCACAAATAAAAAACTTATAAATTAATTTAAGATAATGCTTAGCGTAAGGCGTAGTTTTCCCGAAGCGAAGCGAGGGCAGTTTGCTAATATTGTAATAAGAATTGTAGTGAAAAGTGTAATTAGTGAGAATTAAGATGTTATGATGTGCAAAGAAAAATATAATTAGTCAAAATTTTCTATTGAACGAAAGCTAAGATGAGCGACGAGTTTTGTCAATCTGTAAAAGTTGTAGAACATTTATATATAGTAACGGGAATAAAATTTAAGGAGATATTGTTAAATTTCAACAGATCGCAAGCTCGTATAAATCCAATGTAAGACTGGAAGGATATTATAATTTAATTAGTTTTACAATAGGACGTGTGCCAACACAACGGGCGTTTTCGTTAGCTGTGTAACAAACTTTCTCTATTATGTTACATACTATAACGCATTGTAACTTTTAGTTTCAATGTAAATTAATTTTCTACAAATATATTTTTTAACATCGTAAATGATACTAAACTTATCTAAAGATCAAAAAGAGAAAAATAATTTTACTTATAACGTAGTGCCATATAAAAACGTCACTGAGGATTAAAGTTACTATCAAACCAAGTATCATCAAATAATAGTTTTTATCTACTCCCATGCTTTAAATCCTCTATAAAATATTCTGAAATAGCTTACTGCCAACATTAAAACACCCAATGACATAATAATCATTATATCATTCAAACGGATGATATAATGTTGTACTGAATTTCATAATAACACTCCTTTGTTTCTTTTCGATCGCTTCTCTGCAAAGGGTTTACTCGACAGACAGCCACATTCTTACTGCGCGATGTGTGGTATCTCTATGAATTTCAAAAAAAAGGACATCTGTATGAATTTAAAAAAAAGAACATTGTCATTAACGTGCGTTTCACTACAAGAACGCCATGCGCCGTAAAAAAAAGTAGGTTATCCGAATCCCCGCCATTTTTCTTCGATATTTTTATTGTTTTGTTTACAAAAAAATTAGCAAAAGTATTATAAAAATGTGTTACTATACAAAATGTTAATTACTATTACATAAATAATTCTGTCATTAATACTTAGTTTATTTGTATATACTCAGTATTGGATGATATTAGGTTACTAAGACTGGCTGTTTTAATGTTAGCAGTAAACTAACAGTTTCAGAATCTTTTATAGAGGATTTAAAGCATGGGAGTAGATAAAGTCATGTATGCAACTGTTGATAATTAGGTATTAAAACACTCATGTGATACCATTATCACATTGCCTCGGGTGATAAACATACATTCGTGTTTTAATACCCCTTATTATACAACCGTTGCATAAATAACTATTTTGTAATATATAAAACCTTTAAAATATAATTTACGGACTACCATTTGTTTCGTTCAGTAACGTAATATATTAAATATTACTGGTGAGCCGCCCTCGCTTCGCTTCACTAAACCTGAACCGACGTTTAGAAATAGAAATCGCAATGTCTTTAGTACTATGAAATGTGCTGAGGTAGTTAATTCCTTTTTTCCTGACCCCCATAACAGAACGTTAATATCAACTTTTATTTTGTATCCCACGGGAACAGAACCGGGATGAAAAGTAAGAGTCTAATCCATAATATGACCTACAAATATGACGAATCCTCCAAATCTGTTTAGTGGTTTTGGTGAGGTACGTGGTCAGATAGACAGACAAAAATTCTAAACAAATATTTTGACATCTTTATCGATAACAAAATCGATTTTTTAAGGTATGTAACAAAAAAAATAATGTATTTACAGATTCAAAATCAAGGTACAGTTTTATTTTTAATATGTATTATTATTATTATGTTCCCTTATTCGTACATAACTATCAAACGTAATAACAATAATTTACAGTTCATGATTATAGATGTAGATATAAGAACCTATATCCGGTGACAGTTGCAAATTTAGAAATAACTTGTAATTTAAATTGACTGTGCGAGTTAAACACGTGACGATACAGGTGGTGGGCAGATCTACTCGTGTAAAAAGGTTAAATATAAGTCGCAAATGACAGGAGTATAAATATCCAGCTCGGCGATATAAATACAAAAACACGGTAACGTTAAGGGCTAGCGCCCCCTTTCCCTAAAGGGGGTCGCATCAGATGTCGGCTTAAAGGCCTCCAGGCCAAAGCCAGTCTCGGGTGGTGTTTAGTGGGTAGCCCCTAGGTTTCTCGGGATTCCCACATAACCAGCGCAGCCGGCTGCGCTGGTATGCATAAAGCATTCACCACCCCCCTCCCCCGCTTTCCGGAGGGTAGCCCTTTTCAAATTGTCTGGGCGCAAAAAAAAAAAAAAAACGTTAAGGGCGGAGCGGCAAGCTACGTACACAGATACAGCCTTGGCCAAAAGTATTAGGCACCCTACAACTTGCTGCATATTTCGGGTATAAAAAAAATAAAACTAGTTTTGGTTGTTTCATAATTTTATTTCCTTAATAAATATTAAAAAAAAAACTAAAATTTTGTTGGACCACCCTTGGCTTTTATTACAGCAGCAACTCTCTGAGGCATGCTGCGTACAAGTTTAAGGCACACGTCTGGGGATATTGCATCCCATTCTTGTACCAACGCGTTTTTTAATGTAGCTTTGGATGTTATGCTGTGCTCTTTGATTTTGCGTTTTAAAACACCCCATAAATGCTCTATTGGATTCAAATCCGGAGACTGGGCAGGCCAATCCAACAAGTCAATACGGTTATCCGCAAACCAACGCATCGTGGTCGCTGATTTATGGCAAGGCGCATTATCTTGCTGGAATAAAACGCCATTTGAATTTGTGTCGCCAAAAATTCTTGAAATAGAAGGCACTAATGCTGTTTCTAGTACATTAATGTACTTTTCACTATTCATACGACCTTCGCATATGAACATTTCGCCGACACCATCCGCAGCCATGCAGCCCCAAATCATAATGCTGCCTCCGCCGTGTTTTATGGTCGGCACTACACAATCTGGGTGATATTCTTCGCCTTTCCGTCGCCTCACAAACGTCACACCTGGCGTTCCAAATACCTGTAAAGTACAAAAAAATTAGCACACATTAAAAAAGTTTATACCATTTTAATTTGAAGAGTACTACAAAATTTATCATTGTAATTGTGTAATAAAATAATTAATAAAACTAACCTCGAGGTTGGATTCGTCAGACCAGAGAACGTTAAACCAATCCGTCTCTGTCAAATGTTGGTGTCTCAGAGCCCAATCAAGCCGTTTTTTTTTGTTCGCTTCTGAAAGCCACGGCTTCTTCCTGGCTTTGCAGCCCTTTAAGCCTGCTTCTACTAGCCGCCTTCTAGCCGTTCGAGCGCTGATCGGCTTTCCGGACTCTTCAGTTAAAGACGCAGCTAGCTCCGAAGAAGTTTTTTTTCTGTCTTTCAAAGACTCACGGATAAGTTTCCTGTCCGGCTTCACGGCTTGTAGTAACTCGTTTTCTGCCGGTTTTTGGTTTATTTGCGTGAGTGCCGGTCTCCGCAAACCGTTTGATAGCGGATTGTACTGCGCATCGCGAACATTTTACTAAGTTCGCAATTTCTTTTTGCGACTTTCCTTGCTCGTGTAAAACTGGATTCTCACACGATTTTCGAAACTAATTTCGTATTGTTTTGGCATTTTTAGTTCAGTATTTTTTCAATTTAATCACGAAACCACAAATGTACGATCTTTACACTATGATTTCCAAATGCAGACTGACCGAATATTACAAATAAACGACCAAGAAAAAACGAATATTTTATTATTGATGCACCAGATGTTTTATGACCACCAAATATGCGGCCCATTTGTTTTAAATAGCGTGTCATTATACCGGTAATCCTTTAAAAAAAGAATATTACTCGTTGTTCACCTAGCACAGATGTGCAGTAACTTTATTGGGGGTGCCTAATACTTTTGGCCAAGGCTGTATGTTTGCAGACAAGAACAGGCCTGACTTGCTCATCACGATATTTCCCTCGCAGTCTTATGATATTTGCTCACGAAATTAGATACGTCTTGTTAAATGCGACCTCCGTGCATAGAATTCATTTGATTTTAAGAAATTTGTGACCGTCTTTTCGATAATAATGAATCAATAACATTTGTTAAATATAAGGTTACAGTATTCCATTCTAATCCGTCCATTCCATTGTAAGGGAGAGATTAGTCACAATACATTTATAATGCATTGTTACTATAATAATTACAATAAAGATGGTCCAATGTTTTCTAGAATTGAATGAGGGATATTGACATTGCGTACTGATGACATTTAGTGCGACATATCGCACCTTCAGAATTAAAGTGACTTAACTCAAAATTCCTGAAATTCCAGATTTTACTATAAATTTACTTAAAAAAGCCTACTCTCAAACCCCATGGTGAAAAAGAGCCCGAATTATGAGTGAGAAAGGGCAAAAGGGAAAACCTCATACATCAGTCTCTTTAAATTCACTCAAGACCATACATTTTTGAAAAATTTTTTCGTCATATCCCATAAATTGCAATTTTTTAGTTAAGTCACTTTAATTCTAAAGGTGCGAATTATATCTTCCATTTCCTAACAAAGTGACATAAAACTGAAAGGTAAGTCTTGTTATGGCAAGTATACAGCAATTTTGAATTGTTGAATGATAGGTATTTTAGTGGTGAGTGCAAAGGCAGTTTTGTATTGTATATGAAGAAAGGAGCTTAAAGCAATCTTCAGTTTGAAGGGTTGTGGGATATTTTTCATTACGTCAGTTAGCGTGAGGATAAATTGAGTAGGAGGACTTATCGTTGAATTCTTAGACAGTGGTATTCTGTAACGCATGCTGACATTCTTACTACAATTACTCGTATCCATGGAAAATTAAGAGAATGATTGATTGCGGTTCATGTGAAAACTTGATACGAAAATAAACTTTGTACATTAGAAATCTTTCTGATGATAACGGATAGTTTTAGACGGTATAAAATCGATGTTCTAATTGTTTCTTTTAACACGTCTGTAGTTGGTCTAGTTTGGAGAGAAGTAAAAAAATTTAACACCCATTACGTAACAAAATAAAAGTACCTACTATATGAGATGAGATAAGGAAATTTGCCTCAGTTTACATAGAAAAAGGTGTTGGAAATTTTTAAAATTCATTGTAGAAATAAAAGAAAAATGAACGCAATGTGCCCGTCGGTTCATTTACAGTCAAGAGTTCCGTAGTCGAAAACAGTAATGAGATTCATATTATTTATAGCAGTGATAAGTTAATATTTAATAATAACATTATGAACTCATACAAATATCTTATTCAAAGTAATTTTCATTGAAAGTATTTATTAAGCCCCATGATGATGGAGTACACTACATAATATTACCTGTACATATTTATTAAATTTAAATATTCTACAGTAAAGAGATATGCTACATATATATTTGGTTAACTATACCTTCAGAATTTATATTAAATTACTATTGAAGAAATTGTCGAGGAATCAAAGCCGTTTGTTCTTGGCAAATATACTTTCTTTATCGAAACATAAAAGCTGGAAGTAGAACGCTTTGAGTACACTCCACTTGTAGGCATGCAAAATGAACGTCGAAGGCAATCCTACCAGCACAATGCTAAGTGCTATTATACGGAAAATATAATGGTGCCAAAGCATGTTCCTAACCCACAGAAGGATTCCAACATTATGTATAAAAGAAACATATGTGATATCAATACATTAAATATTACTATCACCTTTATATTTTATGTTTACCGTTATATTTTAATATATGAAATAGATTATGTTGTTAAAGTGCTGACTTCTGTGAAATATTTGAATATCTGCCCACCGCATGTGTTATGATGCAAATTACAATTATTTAACTAATGAATATTTTAATCGAGAAATCGCTGGCAAACCTATTGAGTTGGGCAGAAGCTAATACTGCGATTCTGGTACATATTTGTCTAAGAAAATGTTGAATAGAACTCTTTAGAAAGATTCTATTCATCCGTCTTTCTAGACATCCAGGCCACATTTTAAAGCTCCAAGGCCTCCATCCCGCAACTTTGCGTACCTCGCGAAGTGAGACATTACCGACAGAGATATTAAAATCACAACAGCAGGTACACGTTCATTTACAAAACCTAGACAGAAGTAATGTTTGGCTCCAGAAGGTCATGTCTTAATGAGTGTCATCAGGACTGGCTATTCCCAGAGGACCGACCATGCTGGGAGAGCAACGTGGAATTTTGCCATATCGCTTGGTCTCTCCCAACTGGTAAAACAAGCGACTACGGTGCCTGATGTCGACGGTCACACAGCCAATTGCATGCTTCTGCTAACGGCCGATCCAGACAGATAAGACGTGCAGGTCTCGTCCCCATTGGGACGATCACTATCATCACGATCCATTTATCTGATCACTGTCTGGTAAAATCTGTATCGTTATACTCCCCTTCTGAACACGACTCTCATGGAGTCCGGCTGGTATGGCACTACAGGTCAGCAGATTGGGATAAGATGCGGCATATCTTTGCAACTTATCCTTGGCTGGGGGTTTGCTTTTCTTCTGAAGATCCGTCGAGGTGCGCGGATGCTATAACTGATGTGGTACGTCAAGCGATGGATTATTTCATCCCTTTTCTGACGTCCTCTTCGATGGCAAAGCTCGCCCTTGGTTTAACGCCGAATGCACTCAGGCTGAGAAGAGCAAACATTCGGCGTATTTATTTTGGGCTGATGCTCGAGACCGCAAAGCTCCGGATATCAGTTCGAAGAAGAAAGCCTTTAACGTAGCTGCCTAGTCCTACAAAAAGGCATTACAGGTGAATCTCAACCGCATCCAACAAATCGGCGCTAAACTCTGATCAACCGGTAATACCGGACAGCTCCCTGGTTTATGCGGCCAAAGAGAAGGCGGACTTGTTCGCATCTCTGTTTGCCGACAATTTGCGTCTAGATGCTAGGAACAACATACCTCACTGCGGCATCTCTATACCCGAGATCCGCATAACGAACAAGGAGGTTCTCAAAACTTTGCGGCGTGGAATGCGGTGGGTGGTGGAAGCTTGCCAACGTGCAACTCGTACCCAAAAAAGGCAGCAGTGCCGATCCTAGTAACTGTCGACCGATTTCAATCACCTCCATACTCTGCAAGATTATGGAACGTATATTGAATTCGCGTCTCATGGCATACCTAGAACTGAACGATCTTCTCAGCGATCGACAATACGGTTTTCACTGAAACAGGTTGACCGGGGATCTTCTAGCGTATGTCATTCACTTACGGGGCGAGGCCCTCGAGAAAAACGGGGAGGCGCTCACCGTCTCCCTCGATATTGCGAAGACCTTTGACAGGGTCTGGCAAGGCAAGGCTTGTACAAAGCTCAAGTGCGACCGTGTGTGGAGTACTGTTGTCACATTTGGGCTGGTGCTGCCAAATGTCATCTATTAGCGTTGGACTCCATGGAGAGGCGTGCAAAGAGGCTCATTGGTGACCCAGATCTAGTCGGAACCAATCTGCACAGCCTTGAGAACAGGCGCAGGGTTGCCAGCCTCTCGGTCTTCTATAGGATACATTTTGGAGAGTGTGCGCAGGAATTGTTCGAAGTAATTCCCCCATCGCCGTTTGTCCATGGAAAAATTCGACGTAAGGCGGGTATCCATCCTTACGTAGTGAAAGTACCACCTACACGGACGGCGCGGTTTGCGTCGTCATTCTTTGTGCGCACTGCAAAAGACTGAAATAACTTGCCCGCGTCAGTGTTTCCGCCTTCTTATAATGTGGGAGTCTTCAAGAGGAGAGTGAATAGGCTCGTATAAGTTAGTTCGTTCAACATCTTAAGACAACTTATACTATGTAAAAAAAAGGATATATTACGCCTTGTAAATTGTAATAATAAATAACATGTTTCATTACACATGAACGAACATAAAACAACTTAAAAAAATTGGAATATTTTAAAAGCCACATTTTAACATTACCTGGGTACCTATCGAAACAAAAGTTCAACTAAGCATTAAACATTACTAATCTATACTACTATATATGTAAATCTGTATATTCTATTTTTGTTGGCAAATATCATGATTCATATTCGTTCACTCACTGACATGAATTTGACCATTTTGAAAATTTTTGTCTGTCTATTTGTATGTTGGCTGGGACATATCCCATTATAACTCAAGAAAAAAAAATGTAGCGAAAACACGTGACAGCGCAGATGCCAGGCTATATTAAATATCAATAAACCTAATGATGTCTTATCAAGGGAAAAAACATACAAATTAAAATAAACTTTTATGAAGAACCTATTTTTAAAAACAACATTTACTCTATATGATATTAAACTAATGTCATCGCGGAATTTATAAATTTTATTATGTAACGGGTACTCATAATTACTACATTTACTACATTTTCCCTTTATGGCGGATGTCACACTCTCGTCGTATTGTGGCAAGACGACCGATACCAATAACTCCTTCGAGTTTGTCAAGGGTCTTTCAAGAGCTCCTAAAACCATATTAATTTATATTTTTGGATTGAACATCGCGGCTCAATCGCGACATAAAATTTAATTCTAAACTCTTCAAACATTTAACTTTCAACGGAATACTAATCTTCTGAAAGCTCAATTATTCTTTAACAGAAAATGCCCTTTTTAGAAACCATTTTCTCTTTTAGGTCACTTGGCCATTCCCTCTAATTGAGATCTCTAAATCGCGGCGGTACAACGAAATAATATGGATTTCATTTGTATAATATTTTCAGGATAGTCATTTTCGTTTAAAATTTTACGATTGTTACATTGATACGAATAAATGCCTGATTATTAAGTATAAATCGGTAATTCCGTTTTATAGAAGGATTATTTAAAGTAACATGGTGAGCGTCTGGTGTTTTAAGTGATTGATGCCATGAACACATCCAAACCTAAAAAAAGATGATGGTGGTTTCCAAATATGATCATTGCATAGGCAAAGCATGTCGGTAATTGTGAGTCCATTTATCTTATTCGAATCGTAAAAATTAGGATGTAATCAAAAAGGTGTGACTTTAACTGTAAACGTACAAAAATTCAACCAACCCAAAATCTATTAAGAACTCATATATGGCGTACGTTTCGAAGAAATATTACTATACAACTTCAAACCATTGCATCGACATGAAGTTATGTGTGTAAATTAACCGAGTTCGAAAAAGAACGCAGGCGTGAACTGGATCTAAAACGTGAACACCGAAAGAATAAACCGCCTGCAAATATCGTGTATAATTTCGTGAACGGTACCCTGACGTGCCCATAATGTAATCGCACGTTTACACATAAAATAAGGTACATTAACCACTCACGGACACATCTGAACGAAATCAGTAAATAAAGCCAAGACGCTGTAACCGATATCGGTTAGGTGAATAGTAGTAGTAGTATAAAGTACTACTTATGAACGAGTTAAACTTTCATTTATTCATTACATTAAAATCTACATCCCGTCCCTTAGGATTACCGTCGATTACTTTGCCGTGTCGTCATTGACCGTCTACGTCCAACGCATTAGAATATGCATTAGATTAGCCAACATGTAATTTATTAAATAGATGAATAGTAGCCCTAATCCACTTTGCCTTGGGAAATTATTCCCAAAAGGCATTGACCTACCCATGTAGCATCACGGACGTCGGATCTATGATACTACTAATTACATTTCAACATATCCTCAAGAGTAATGGTTTGTATAGGCATTACTTCTAATCTATGTTGAAGCGTGTTACAAATGTGTCGATCTATATCTGTTCAGTGGTTTCCGTGCAATGTTTATAAACATACAGACAAATATTATACAAGTTACGTTATAGTTTGTCTGCAAACTGCGTCCGTTAGGAAGATTTTTGATTTTATTTTCTCACCAAGAATGAAATGAATGGAATGAATGTCATTTGGAACGAAAAACATTATTTGCTTATAGTAACAGTACAGTAGACGGTTGTTTTATGCCGTACCTTAAATCTTCTTAGCTGTAATATACAAAAAGAATATTTTAATTTTGAACATTATCTCTATGTTATTACGTGAAGTGACTTTTGTACCCCTTTTCTCTCCTATTGGTCAACCGATTTTCTTTCTTTTTCTTTTGTTTGGTTGCTATTGACGAGTTCTAGTGTCATCAATAAAAAAATTGCAAAGTTATTCATTCATTGATCGGGATTGAATTTAGGCGCTAGGCGAACACTAGTTTCCATAATACGATAAATTTGCTAGGCGCATTACTGTTTTAATTATAGACCTGCAATCATATCCCAGATTGGTTTCAAGTTTCTACGAGATGCTATGGCCACTGAACACCAGGTGAACTGCGTATGTGCATAATATTAATGAAAAAAAAATTCAACATTTAACTAACATCAAAATTGGTCAGATATTCGCGGTCTGTATTCGACACAGACAGATTTACTTATTAGTGATATGGATCAAAATGAGTCAATTGATCATTGGTATAAGTATCAGTTAGTAACCAAGCTCAACAATATCAATTCATTATGGAATCTTAGAAGACATTATTTATGGCCTACTGTCTAAAATTCAGTGAAACACATGTTATAATGCTTCAGGTTGTATTTTAATATTTTGTTACTTAATTTTGTAATTATTAAGATCATTGTGTATTATTTTTTATATTTGATTGTTTTGTTACTTTATATATCAATAATTATGTGTTTGCTAATGTAATTGGTTCTGTGCCGTTGGGTTATAAACCTGTCCAATTCTCTAGAAGTTTCTTATCCCTATAGGTGAAATTTTTTGCGGCACCCTAGAGCAGCTACTAGTGATTACGGAAAGGTAAACTTCTGCGCTTATCCGTCTGAGATAATGATAACGTTGAAACTTCTGCGTTCATTACCCTAAATATAATACTATTTTTATCTATTAGCGGTATGGCCTCTTTCAAGATTGCCTGAGCTGTATATCGTTGAGAAAGTTGGAGACATCTCAGTCAAGTTTAGTTTGGATATGACCATACGACAGTTTCACTAGAGTTCAAAATAGCTTGATAAGTTACTGAGGTAAATAGGGTTTAGCAAGCGGAATATGCACGTAGCTGTGATCAATAAGAAATTGAATTTATTGGTCTGGAAGGTAGAATTTCCAACCACTGAAGTAATATTTAATAAACTGAACGTCACAAACACGCTCTCCATTATAAATTTCTATTAAACTACTTCCCGTCTCGTTGGTAAAGTATACCCGAGGGCTTTAAAAGCTTACAAGTTAATTACGAAAATAGTTCCGATGCAAAATTCAAGCTCCGAACACAAGCGTAATAGGTATTTGAATAAAATATGCGCCGTGCATTAGACGTATGTACTTTATATGTAAACTAGTTCGGAGGTCAGTAGGTAATGTTTGCAGGTTACATGATTTTGTATACCAAAGAGCAAACAACTAATCTTGTGTTTTCCTTAAATAATATCCTTAAATAATCCTTTCTATTAATACAGAAAACGATTAAGTCTAAAATTTAATCACAACTAGAGACTCGTGTGTGAAAAGAAAGGGGTGAATTGTCAATCGTGAGGATTGAAAAGACTACGGACATAATACCTTGTAAATGCGCATCGTTGCTCATCCGGCACAATGCCCTAAGGGACTTTACGTTTGACGTTATATTACAGTATGCCAAATATGGAATCCTAAAACTATATCAGGCTATATTTTCCTTGATCTTCAACTAAACTTTATTAATAAATTTATAACCCGACCCTCCGTTTATTTAAAACAGATAACTCTTCAGACACTGTTTCTTTTATCCCCTAAAGTGAGCTTAGTGAAATCGGTTCGAGCTGTGCAGACGGTTATAAAAGACCTTCTTTAAAATACGCTTTGAATGTTTAATACAATGGATCCAATTTCAGCTCTCGACTTGAGACTGTCTATCGGGTATCGAAAGCCGCTTAGCGCGAGGGAAATTGTTTAGATGGGTAACACGGCTCAGCAATAAAGCAGGTTAAGCACTATAACAATATACTGAAATAGCGTTCCTGTAACATCTGGTAGTTCTCTCGACTTCTTACTAATGTGTCACATAAACAGGCCTTTGGTAAGTATTTCTCGTTATACGATAAAAGACATAACTGGTAATATTTTACAGAAAAAATATGTTTGATTCTTCTGATACAACAGTTTGAGAACAATAACCTACGAATCCACCGAAATGCAGGATCATTAGGAGAAGGAAGAGACTAATGTGAATGTGTCAACTGGTGTAGCGAATGGTGCCTTCGACATGACGATCGCAGATGTGTGCGCGTAATTATGACTACGGGTATAGTATTCAACAAGAAACATATTGAACTATATGAAGACACTCACATTCTTATTAAGAGATACAATAAATATAATGTAAGAAATATAGGAGAGTTGTGCTAAGTAATAAATCCATAATTCCTAAAAACAATGTATACTAACCATTAAAGATATAATTCATAATAGCTACAACTAACGTGCAAAATTCAAAGAGGGTTTTGATAAATGTAATTGAACACAACACATAAGCATACACGTGCACATATGTATATACAAATATCAATAATAAAAATATTGGACACATCAACACATACATACCAAATAGGTAATAAATAAATAAATATATATAGTATTTTTATATGTATATAAGGTGGGTCCCCTTCCGCATTTCTTGACTATCTAGCTTCAACATCACTTCCTCACATCCTGTTGGCTTCATCATTGTTACGAATCGAACACCGGCATTAAGTTGCGTGGTGTTCTATGTTTATTTCGTAAAAAAAAACAATTTATTTCATGTCATAAATGAAAAGTTTTCACTATTTCTTGAGGATATTAAATAAACACTATTAAGGCACTAAGATTTTCGTACAGAATATCTTCAAAGCTGGTACGAAAATTCGTTATTGGAATATTTGACTATAGAGGTAGCTTAAGAAAACTTAAAATCATGCTGACTGAATCTTATAAATTATTTGAAAAATAAATAAAGTCCAGGTTCATAGCAATGCGTATATGGGTGTGGGTTCATTTTGGTTATTTTTCAAGAGTGCGGTTCTCTGAAATATTAGAGGCGTTAGAACATTGTTTTGCAGGAATGAGAATTTTATATGGAGCATAATGAGCCTTGACCTTCGGACGACCGAAAGGTACGGCTGTACGTATTATTCTGAAACCATCCAAAGCATGAGAACATACAAGCATGAAGCGCGAGCGTAATAAAGCGTGCAAACAAACAGACACGTACATTAGAGGTGACAATGATCGCTGCGGGCCCCAGCCCCATGACCAGGTACAGCAGAAGCTCGAGCATCTTGTACCGCTCGTGGAAGATCTGCTGGTACGTGATGCCCAGCACGGCCAGCAACCAGATCGCCCAGCGCAGCTCCCGGAGCATCCAGCAGGACAGCGTGCCCACAGTCAGCCACGGGAAGTAGGAACTCGCGATGAATATATAGATCATGGCGCGGTCGCAACGGTGCAGGAAGTGCTTCATTTTACTGCGAAAATTAGTAAGCTTTAGCATGATCGTTTAGTATGTGGAGTTACGGATACCTTGGATGGAGATGCGAGTGGTGAAGCAACGCGTCTAGTGCTCTGGGTTCTAATTACGAGTAATTACTCACTAATCAGCAAAACGCCATTTTACAAGTAGTATTTTACGCATAGACCGTTTAATGGTCTATAATTCTTACTAATATGTATTCCACTACTCAATTGAATACTTATACAATACTTTACTAAATTGAAAATTATTGTATTCGATACAATTTCAATATAATTTCATCATTTATGTATTTTTCAAATATACTTGTATACAGATGTATACAGATACATGTATACAGATATACTTAGCTATTACTACCGTTTAGGAAACTTAACAAGGACAAGAAGAAACGGCGTAAGGAACTCCTCAACACACCTTTTATATCAACATATTACAACAATTACAAATTAAGTTTTTACCTGCACGGAAACGACTGCGGTAGGTAGGTACTTTTTTTCCAGACGACCTCGTCATTTATATTTATCACTACCGCACGTTACGTCAAAAAATAAAAAAAATAAAACCATTTAACCAGACCCCATCGCGTTACCTGCTACAAGGTTCAATCTTGAATGTAAACCATCCAAGGACCCCATTAAACACACAGAAAAAATAATTAAAATAGCCGTTTAGAAAAAGTTCAGGGGCATACATACGTAGAGAAGGATTGTATGATTATTCAGGTGACTGTTAAGATTAATTTTGTAAGGAAAACAATTAACAATGTGGTAATGAGTAAAACTTATTAAATCGACGTTATTAGTAAAATTAATTTATACAGAGTTATGCGATCCTCGTTCGCTTGTAGCAGGGTGAACGTCATGTGTTTGGATGTGGCGAGGGGAATGTCTTTATGAGGGAGTGACTTGAGCTGAGGTCTCGGTGAACGTTCAACAAAAGAACGCACGCACGCTAGCGGTCTGCACTGCAACGTGACAGTATGGGAGGGGCCGATGACGTCGTATTTGTACGAATGCGTTTTGGTGCACGAATCACTGTCTCAATGGATTACCCTCAGAGCCGTTTATTTTGATTTAGAATAAATAGAATGTCAAAAACTGCCATGGCTACGATTACTAAACGGTGCATGCCACGTGCGTGAGTGAAGGAAGCAGCGTCGCTACGAGACAACACTCGGCAACTGGCGTTTCAAGGTACCTAAGGGACAGCAAGTATGGCAGAACTCCGTTGTGTTTTAACCGTGCTATAAACAGCGAATTCTCGTAGAAGCATTACTCTGCTCGAATGCTCAGCGCCAGCAATGTTGTCCACTCCGGTATATACATTATTATCAATATATTTATAAAATAACTAAATTACAACCTTTAATTATAACAATTTGTACGAGTACATACGACTTGTAAAGCTAACTGAAGGTACTTATCCATGCATAAAATTGGAACCCTCAAAAGCGTGAGTTGTATAAAAGTCGTATAGAACGCACTTTCATACTTTTCATGTGTATTTTAAGTAGGTACCCGTATTGTTATTCCTATTATATAGAAAGCCCTGAACTTTGTCTGTGTTGACATTTAGTTCATGGAGGAATAAAAGCGGTTTTGTAGCCCATAAATAATATGACCCGTAATGATCTTGCCGTGATCATTACTTATAACAGGAACAACGAAATACAATAGAGGTAATTGTTTTTTTTATATTAAATACATAATAGTTTAATGACAACAATATGGACAAATGATGAGTATGTTCAATGCCGATGGATATTCGGATTCATTGATATTAGATACCATCATGCAGTATTAGTCATTGTTTCTGAAGTCATGGTATAAACAGGAAACTTTCAACAAATAGACCTTAAAAATTTTGTCAATTAATCTACTTACGTACACGTGTTCGACATTAATAATTTTTACATTATTGTGTATTTGTAACAAATTAATCAATAACGTGATTAGTGTATTCGTAATAATTTAATATGATAACTGAGATTCGTTTTTACCTATTATTTATAAGTTAAATAATAAGTATCGAGATCTGAAGCCGATATATAATGATATTGTAACAGGGTCAATTCTGTACAATAAATTTTTATTGAAAATTTTAAAATTCGTTGGTTTTTATATCGATATAGAGGTCAAAACATTTTTTTTTTCATTTTTGTCTGGCTGTCTGACGACGTATCACAGTAAAACCACTGAAGATTTGGATAATAATTGGCATATTAATAACTTATATTATGGATCATAATCTAAGATACTTTGTATCTCGGAAAAATGGATCTGTTCCCGCGGGATAGGAAATAAAAGTTAATATGGACATTCTATTACGAGAGCATTAATTAAAATCGCCTGCCTGGCTGCAGCTATTTTCTATACGTATATTATAAAGAGTGCGAATTTTATGAGTTTATATATATATGTGTGGAAAGTAATCTCGGGAATCATGGCAACAATTTTACCATTTTAAAGCTACATTGTTCTGGATGGATATAGGCTATATATATATATGTGTGTGTGTGTGTGTGTGTGTGTAAATATAATACATTTTTCAACATGAAGTTGGGACGGACTTCTGTTAATAAATAGATATGTTTCTAATTAGCATAAATAAAAATCAATATTCTTAAAAAAATGGATGCTTTTTCTAGAAGTACAGCGTAGGTTATCTGAAGCAAAGAGAGGGCGGGTTAGTAATTAAAAAAAAAACGGTCGAATCTGACTGTCGTAGTGCACAGTTCTTTAATAAAAATAGTTTTGTAGTCATTAGCTGTATTTATTATGCAAATGTTAATACTTTATCAGTAAGTATATTAAATCACAGAGGCCCTAAGACAAAGTTATCCAAGTATTAGCTACATCCGTTTTCCTCCGTTCGCATGTAATGGGAGATTTCCTGCGAGCCGACCGTTGCGAATGCACGATACGGACGAGCCTTGTACTGTGTGTTGCGAAGGAGAAATGTAGCAACAGCTATCGAATATTGACGGTTTAAGAAATTCGCAGACTTCCAAATATTGGTACTAAAAAACTTGAATTAATGATTAAGTCATAAATCAATTTATTATACATACCTACGTATATAATATTTATAATGTAAACAATATATGTACATGTTTAAGACATCATGTATTTTATTTCACTATTTCATAATTTATATACAACCATAAAGAATTTCGTTCCGTACGTTCTGCACGACGACTCTCTGTTTTAACTTTGCATATCGAAGTAAAACTAACATGGGTTTTGAAGGTTTTATTTGTGCAATAAAATTATCAATTACGCATCCAACGCTTGGTTGCGGATAATGTACGGAAATAAGAGGTTTATCAGTTTGGTCACAGTTCTGCGAGCGAAATGTATACATAGATACATACGATTTGTGTATATATATATATATATATAAATTGTCACCAGTGATACCTTGCTTTTAACGAAAGTAAGAAATACATAATTGGCAAAGTGTTCGTCGCGAACTGCTGCGCAAACGTGTTTCCTCGTAATTGAAGAGCACTGAAACAGGCTCCACTAACGTCTGTCTATTGTGTGTCGGAAGCTGGTATAGCGCCCCACATATTAAGTAAAATACTAGCAAACTACCCTCGCTTCGCTTCGGAAAAACTACGCCTTACGCTAAGAAAGAGTACCTACATTCTTTTAAATTAATTTATCACTTTTTAATTTATCTAAATGGAGGAAAGTTAAATAGGCCTTTGAATATACATCCTAAATAATCCCTAAACTAGGAATATTACACAAAGTAGGCAATAACCATAGTTCTTTTGCATTTGTAACTATCGCACTTCTTGATAAAATTTTGGTGTGTATTTGTTCAGTCAATCAATGAAATATCTTGACGAAATTCAATATTGAATAGCGCGAAATCGAGGACGGGTTATTGTACAAAAAAATTAGTTTTTTAATTTTGAAGAAAATAAATATTGATTTAATTTAAACCACGTAGAAAACAAGGAACAAAGTTAATTAGAAAAAAAAACAAAGAAAATAAATTCATAATTTTTATACTCAACGCGTGTAATAACTATGTAATTGTAAATATTTTAACTAGACATAGAGCGATCATCATCATGCAATTGTCACCATCAAATCCACCACAACACCATGGCTGCACCACCTCATAAGCCGATGTCTCTGAATGTAAACGTTCACATCATAGCTCAAACAGTTTTGTATGGGTTTCCAGTTCATCGGAAATAACAAAAACCTACACTTATGAGGGAAAGGTCTTTTCACGCCTTTTTTGAAGAACTCCATGTCATAGTGTTCCGGGAAGACCTATCGCCACGGATCCAGTCGATGTGAATGAAATGCCAATCTTCGCCGAGTGGTGCAAAATGTAGACAAAGGGACATATTTCCGAATGGGGAATATGAGTGTTCTACACAGATTTTTAAAGTGCTCAAGTTTGTTACACTGCTCTTCGGTAATTTCAAGGTAGCACACATCGGCATGGTTAAGTATTGGTAGCAGCAAAAACTGAGATAGCAATATATCGTGGGACGAGTTGAAGTATAAAAAGGTATAATATAAATTTTGCCAGGTGAAAAAACAAGCCGAGTTATGAATAAAGATGATGCGCCACATAACATTGACCTAAGTGGCAATCGGCCTTGTCCACCAAAACTTGACGTTAACAGCGAACGGAGCCTAAATTACTTTTGCGCAAAGTTATTTACAGAAGGGCTTTTGTGGACACAATACAGTCTGTGGACTATATGGTAAAACATAAAGCGTACCTTTTACACATAACTAGTAGTTTGATCGTTTATATTCCATAAGGCTCAGGTGCGAATCCTTCACCATCTATATTGTTACAGAGTTACTCGTCTATTAGAAATTAATTATGATTTGCTTCAGCGAAAGAAACAAGTATGGAAACATGGATATCTGAGTATAATCCATTACCTTGTGTTAAATCTGCCGATCCTCACTTCCCTAGCATAATAGTCATAAGCATAGCAACATAGCAGTCTTTATACTTCATCTTGTCGTCAGACCCGAGCCTAGCAGCAGTGGGAGAATTATGGGTATGATAAACATGTTTATGGCTCGGTAACTTTAAAGTGATTGAGTTAATCAACGCAAGCTCAGTTGTGAAATGAATTTGTGACTGTTAGTAACAATACTTCATGAACGTTTCCGTGCTTTGGAATGCCTCAAGCACGTGAAGCCATACGTTCGGTTGTCATTGCTAAACGGCCTAACGCTAGATTACAGTAAGGCTTCGCCTTAAGTGTTACGGACGGCATAAGATAAGATGATATGACTTTAAATTCATACGCGGGTCCCTAAATGTTAAACGTTGTATGTGTTACACGAAATTAAAGTTTAAGAATTCAAATCATCTACAGTTTTATATAATAAAGAATTACATATACTCGTATGATTTATAGAAAATAATTTTGTTTTGAATCTCTGTTTCATTTCGGTCTGTAAATCAACTTTTACATGTTCATTCAATACTAACGGCCCGCCCGGCTTCGCATGGGTGTACTTTTATTTTTATAATAAAAATTGCCTATGTTACTCAGGGATATTGTAGCATTCTAATGGTGAAAGAATTTTTAAAATCGGGTCAGTAGTTTTTGAGTTTATTCGTTACAAACATACAAAAATACAAAGTTTTCCTCTTTATAATATTAGTATAGATATAGACTTCATTAAAATAAATGAAGCCTTAATATACTTTTAAGCGGATAAAGCTATAAAACAGTATTCCAGCGCTGACTTTTAATATCTAATTAATGGTTATACTTACACGCGTGAAATGGCTTCCTTCTATAATACAGCAGATTGTACTGCAGTTTAAAAAAATACAGTATCTACGTTAACTGTGTGTTGACGTCACGCGTAGATTATTAAGTGAGGTGTCCGCAGTCCAACTATGCTGCATGTACTCCATCTATAATTATTTACATGGCATGGCTCACGAGCGTGATGGATTATATAATTTACATGTTTTATAATTAATTATAACTTATTTGTTGCCGGTCTTCCGTACGGCTACGTCGATTTGTAATCTTGCATGCACCTAATTGTTTAATGCCACGTACCTATTAAGAAATTATGGTTTTTTGTTTAAACCTTCATACCTAAAGTGCTTCACAATACTCTTAAAGGTGTGTGAAGTCTACCAATCGGTATTGGCCGCGGTCTTTACCCTCATTAGATCATTAGAGGAAACCCGACCCAAGACCAAACACCGGTGGATTAATTATGGGCTGTGACCATGATGGTGACGGTGATTTCACTAACGTGTACGATAAAAATTGCCTCTCAAATTAATTTACATGTGATAATTATATGTGATAATTCACTATTCGTTCGGGCTGTTCTCCGCTAAAAACTTCGTAGAACAGGTTTAAAATTGCGAAGGTTACTTAAAGTGAGTTATAATAATTCTGTATAATTATAATAAAAAAATGTTTTTTACAATGCAGAACTCTTTAGCCTCTTTGGTTGTGTATACATGAAGACTTTTAACTTTTAAGATGTAGGCCCTTAGAATAATTATCTGACTACATCTTTGCAGGTAATTTATTCACAAAATATACATATCCTTTCAATGTTTTATAGAGGTTTATTGGTGAAAACGTTTGTTCACTCGACAAGTATTTCATTGAAATATTATAGAAATTAGCGTCTGGTTATCTTTTTAATTATTTTATTTTTCATAACCTTGTGAAAATTTTAACCATTCAAGTAATTTGATGAATAATTATTAAAAAAAAACGGTTTCATATTTACTAGAAATTACTCTGTAATTATTTAACTCTACTCCTGGCTTATAACTTTTAAACCAGTCAAAGATTTTATTTACGATTCAGAGTTATAAAAAATCCATTTTCTTTAATGTTTCTTTTATTTATGCAGAAAGTGCAAAAGTTACATTATTGATATGTAAGAATGTAACATATTGTTATATTAGAGTAACGAGTTACCTACGCAAAATACCAGTGGAGGCAGGGTGAAATTTACTGAATAGGCGACCTGTGTCCTGTAATTAAAGTTCAATTTTATCTGAAAAAATGATTCACGAGGAGAATGTGCTTAAAGTGTATTATTAATATAGATCTATTTATAAACTTGTTTGAGCCTCAGGCTCTTGATCTGGGTATGGACCAATTATTATTATAGGACTACAGCTTTAAATTCTCACGATCTACATTACCTAAGTCAGTTTAGTACGATATCTATATGCATACCTAATGGTTACATACTTAAAGGCTTAAACATATATATTCCCGCGCTAGGATTCTCTGACATGGACGTATACAATTAAGACATCACAAATATCCAACATATAAGAAAAAATACTTATGTCATTTGAATGACACCAACCGTGAATGCCTGGCGACTAGAATACGGAACAAAATAAGTCAAACCGATATGTAACTTGGTCAATTTCTCCGCATCACCTATCACGTTTCATGATATTTTCTTGTTCATGTGCAAATTATTCAATTAGTATCTTTTTCAGGTATTTTCAGTGTGACATTTAAAGATATATTTGGAGACAAGGACATACAGTCAGGCAGTTCTGCGCAGAAGTTGGGGCCTCAATTAAAGGTCAGCGTAGAGGGATGGTCGTGAGGACGAAGATCAGTGACGTGTAATAAAGCCGCCATGCGCCTTCCAATCTCAAAGCATAGCTCTTTAAAGTCCTTAAATTAAAAAAAAAATCGCAGTCTAAAACGTATGTGGAGGTTCGCACTAACTCTTTAGCAGGCTTATAGTAAGATAGATCGCTTATCGGCATCCTTCACCGTTAATTTTAATTCGGTTTGTCGATAACATTGATTCTGGCAGAACCAATGGAGGACTTCGGTACCATTTTAAGAGAACTGAACTGTGCGTTACAACCATGTCTTACGTCCATGTGTCACTTCTATCGATAGCTGTTGACGATACTGCTCTCCAAGTAAGGATCAACCATCAAGATATGTAAATCTAATTGAGTGACTTCAATAAAGTGTTGTGTCGCAACTTTCCATCTGACCTCAGTAAGCATTAATACTAAATTAGGTACAAGTCAAGCTCTAAGCAAGGAACTAAGTCTAACTCGACACAAGCAATACTTTGCGTTCGCAACAAGCGTAATGACTACTGCTGAGTTACGTTTTAAAATTAAGATCTATTTTATCCATTCCGATTCAATAAGGAATATATTCCTACCCATTGGAAAATGTAAACGAAAATCACTTTTGTTACACTAATAACAAAGATGACTATAGAACACTAATAAAATTACATTGTGATTACGTAAAATTACGTATGAGTTCAAGGTACAATGAAACATTATATATTTACTTGAAACATTGTATGAGTTTGGCTTACGAGCGCAAAATATTGCAGTGATAACAAACATATTTCATGAGATACGTATGGCGTGTGGTTGAATTACGGATATTTAGACGGTAAATAAAACTTCATTAGAACTAGTAAATTCGTTATGATAATGATAATTTTGTAGGTATAGACAGTTAGCTTAAATATTTGAATATAGCAGTATTGAAGTGGCAAAATTAATTTAAAAAATATTTATACATTTTGCGTACTGACCTTATGTCGCAATACTGAGGTCGTTCGCTTGATGATGCACATCCTGTACCGTACATTCGTTAAGTTTAAGGCTCGAACCGCATCATGCGCACATTACGTCGCGTCTGTTTGACGCACCGGGTCGAGTATATTACGGTTGGGTTTCTATTTATTTTTATATATTGTGCAACAATAAGGCAACGATACTTAAGCGAACGGGCTATACCAGGGTAGCATAAGTCAGAACTTACGTGTCAGACCTGCAACAGCACACGGAGTGGAAGGTGGTCGACACGGCAAACAGCAAGCAAAGGGCGAGTCCGTACACGACGGCCGCTATCGCTTGGGGCGCATTGACAGAGCGCGTGAGCAGCTCGCGCGCACCGAGCGATGCGGGCGCCACGCATAATGCGTGTGTGCATACGTTTGCTATATTCTCCACCTATAACAGAGTGTTGTTTGTTGATAGTCTCTTTATTTATGCGACTATTTCATATTAACTACTGATTTTTTGGTGGACAATAAAGAATTTTTGTATTGTATTGTACAGTATAACATATCCCTCAGTAATATTCTTTGAAATAATCGTAATTGCACAAGGGCTTTAATCTATACATATAATACAATTCTAACTGATCGCTTTCTGTACATGAACGATAAATGACAAAAAAACATGATTAGGGGCCTTTATTAACACAAAACAATACTTCTTACAATTTTTGTCTGGTTGTCTGTGTTTGTTCGCGCTAATCGTTTCGTTCAGGTTTTCACTAATGCATTTCAGTAAGCATGACTTAATTCTTAAACTTTGTTTCATTGCAATCCGTCCATAAATAAAAAAGTTATGAATGATTACATGTATTTCTAATTAACACAACGAGAAAACTCAGTCCTAAAACAATGCAGGTGTTTTTCTAAGCCTAAGGTACTCGTAGTTTTTCTCAAGCGAAGCGAGGGGCATTTGCTAGTTAATAAATATAAATTATAAAATAATAAGTAAATACAATTAGCATGTTAAATTAATAAACAAAAAAATCGTATATTATTTTATTATTATCATAACGATTATAGTAACAATTATTCATTAGTGCCATAACTTCTAATAAGCATTTTATTCGGTTATAAATAATTTGTATTGTTCCCACTAAAGTACCATTTCACACGTCGTTATGATCCACAATTGAGTGTTTAGCGCGAACTGACCAATTTCAAAGCATCAACACTAGACATGACAACAATAAAACGTAACCTGCATCTCAGTTCGCGGTTTGTGTGTGTGACGAGCCGAGTTGTGTAACTATGAGCAGCTCAATTTACATCCCGTTTACTTTGTGATCATAATTGTGATCGGCGAGTGATTGAATGAGAGATGAGAAGAGACAGCTTGTGATCTATTTGAATGCGCACTTATTCTGTCTTAAATTATGTGTAGTAAAGAAAAATGCTTCTTAAAAATAAACCCTCAGGTTTTTGTACAGGACACATTAAGCTGTAATTCGCGTATTTTGACGTTGAGCTGCAAGTAATCAGCTCATGTTTTATACCTGAGTTACACATAATAAATATAGCGCGTACGCACGTAAGTTCATAGTAAATACTACAAACTTTAACATCTCCACTTCTACTTCTATTTAACGGAACTGATATTTGAAAAACGCGTTGTTTAGTGGAATTAATTACCTACACAGTAGCATAGATATCATTAAATACTTAACACTCTATTAATAATATGACCTGTAGTTTGTTGAATACACAATGCGAACGATACTTCTTTAATTTATCGAAATATGTTTTTTTTGTGTCAGTTAAACTATTTCGATCTTCCCGGTGAATAATTTGAAAACATATGACTTTTTTGGTGAACACATCATGGATGTTTGGACTTTAAGTCAAACTTTGGTTATCATACAAAACCGGTGTCATTCACAGTTTATTTAATGTCTCATAATGAAATTTATTTAATATCACAAGAAATATATTTTATTTGTTACAATTAATCATACTACAAAGATTGCAAAATGATTTTGTGAATCAACATGAAAATAGGGAACGGGTAAGAGGAAACAACATTTTGACTTTGGATTGTCTTTTTACTCTAACGGTTGATTACTTTATTTTAAATTTATCATTATGAAAGGAAATAAATGTGTTGGTGTGAGTTTATCTTCAAAATTTATCATACATTAAACAAAAAAAAATATTATGCCGCCTCAATTAACCTCACCAGATAACAAGAATAAGAAAAAAATTATAAATTAAATATTGAATCTTGAATGCATAATCTTGAAGTACACATAAAATGAAAACAAGATATACTTATTGGATAAACATAAAGGCTATTATAAATAATTATGTAATATAAGCTGTAGTTAACAATAAATCTGAAAATTAATAATGTGTAAATGCTTGCACCCCATCACAAGAGGCTGTTATTTGTACTATTAAAAATACCATGAGTGTCCTACAAAGAGTAACAAATTGTGTGAATGATGATCTTATTATGTATGAAAAGACTATGGAGTTCACAAATGATATTGTTCAATATAACATGGAAACATGTTGTGTGGAACAAATAATGATAAGAGTTCTATATTACAACAATAATGCAATTTTTTCCAAAATAACTGAAAACATAAATACAATGCTATTAATATCTGTAATTAAAATTGTTTCATACATTTAAACACAATATAAGTGTATCTATAACAGTAAAAAGGAACACATAAAATATCCACACACTAACACCCACACTAGGATTCCTGTGTTGCAGATGTAATGGATATACACTAATATGACATCACAAACAACCATTTTCTATCGCATAAATGTCTGCCCAAACTGGAAATTGAACCCAAAACCTTACCCTCAGCCAGGGGCATCACTACCAACCATGCTATGAGGTTGTTAAATTCAATATATATCTATAATCCAAAATCTACAATGAGTGATATAGAACCAAGTTCCATGCCTGTTGAGGCATTGGCATGATACTGTTAGTATATTTAGTGATTAATATTAAAGGACCAAAAAATTACCTGTCATCGGAATATTGCACTTAAAAAAATTCATGTGTTTTTAAACGTGAGTTTAGATAATTCTATGTGTTTTGGCAGATTGATTATTTGACTGTTTCCAGTTTACATATTACAAAAAGGTTTTTATTGACATATTCATAATAAAACGGAAATTAATTCAAATACAAAAAAAAAATTATAAAAATGCACATTATGTTACAAATTAGCAGGCGTAGCGACGATAATATTTCTATATTTTTTTCTTAAAAGAAATAGTATGTATAAACTTAAAGGAAATTTTTAAATGGTATAGTATAATTTAATTTATAATATACAGTGTGTCCCGCGATAAAGTGCAACCCCGAAAGGGGGTGAAACTAGACCATAAATTATCGACAAAAAAATTGATTATTTTTTTTTTAATTTTTTTTACTATTTTTTATTGACGAATTAAGATTTTTATATCATAAGTAGACCTTATGTACTAAAAATAACGATTTCTTCCAAAGTAGTGGGTCGATTACGTTCAAATAAAAAAAAATATTATGCCAGATACTTAGCGGTAAGGAAAAATAACAATTAACTCTCTAAAAAGTGGAATCATGACTTTAACTTTGCTTTTTGTGTTACAGAAATCATTTTTTAGACTGTTTTTTTCAATGATCTCTAATTTTCTCGTAATTATGCCCCCAATACCAGGAGATTTTATGATTTATTATTATTCTCTACCATATTGTCTTCCTAATAAAAAATAATCTACGCTGTAACCCAAAAAACACGCTGACTAAGAGTTTTTAAAATTGACGTCACCACTCAGGTAGACACCCTTTTTTAACAATGTTCCAACAATGGTTTAACAGCACGTGTCATTTTGTGTGTTGTAGCAAGGGTAGGTAGGAAGGGACAGGGGAGGGGTTCGAAATACGACTTGGGATATTGTGGGGTAGGGAACTAGTCAGTCGCTCCGATATTCTCACTGCTGCTAGCTGTTACTACTCCTACTGTGCTGTGCGTTGAATTTTTGTTACGATATTATGTTTTTGTTTTGTTATTGACTTTTTGTTACGTTTTTGACTCTACTTTGTTGTGAATTGTTGTTTATTTGAACGTAATCGACCCACTACTTTAGAAGAAATCGTTATTTTTAGTACATAAGGTCCACTTATGATATAAAAATCTTAATTCGTCAATAAAAAATAGTAAAAAAAAAAATCTATTTTTTTGTCGATAATTTATGGTCTAGTTTCACCCCCTTTCGGGGTTGCACTTTATCGCGGGACACACTGTATATTTATAATTTAATTTTATATTATTATTATTACATATTTAAACGCAAATAAAAAACAATTGGTTATCACAAAATATTTTTATAACAGTACTGTTAGTGGTTGTATCGTAATAAAATATAAAACTTACTGTAGTTGGCACGTACGCCCTGTTAGCGGAAGCCTTCTCGTTCATCCATTTCACAGTTTTAAGCCTTTCCCAGGGAATATTGCAATGAAAATACAGCTTGCTTTGATTAAACTTGGACTTAAATTTCATTATTATCATAGAGAATATGCTTACGACGTCGCCCATTTGCCGTATGTATTGTTAGTGACTTAAAATTTGAATGGTCATGAGACCAACAACACCACGCCTAATACTTTAACGAAGTTAACAGACATGTTATAATTCAATTTACATTTTTCGTAACGGATTTATGAATAATTGCAATTACAAGCAACCACCACCCCCGGCACAACCCAATGCGTGACAGACGTCGGACCGACCCCTGATTGACCGACAGATCAGAATTGGCTGTCTAATTCTGTACTAGTACAGATAGGTAAACATACTTACAGAAGTCAAGAATGACAGTTCTGTAATACAATCTTACCTACGAATAAATAATAAATCTTAGACTTAATAAGTGTGAGACTTATTATTTATTCGTAAAATCTTACCTTTACACTTTTTGTTATTCACAAGCTTTCTGTAGCATAGCGTGATGTTCCAGTCTACTATACGTTCCATACATTTTATGCAGACCGGGAACAGCCAGTGTACACTGCCACAGTGAGTGTGTCATGTGGGCGTGTTGTTTAAATTCTTCTACCATAAATAAATAAAGACGATTTTACAATTTCCTGGATTAAATAATTATATAAATAAATGACAACATCATTTATTTTAAGTCTTCAAAAATTAACTATACTAGAACAGCTTTTGTCACTTAATCTACGATAACTTTATAATTGTTTTACATTTTTTATATTGAATTGGATTAAAAATAAGTTTCATCGTCATATTTTAATACTGAACATGCATCTCACCTGTTTTTTTTAACAGTAACTGTACTTTTTAACCACTTTTCCATAATTTTATTGAACATTTTCACAGTACCCGCCAATTTAAGTAATCGATAACCATAATCAATGAGTTAATGATGATCTAGAAATTAATGTTTAGAAAAAAAAATCGTATTTAAATAACAGTTGAGAAGGCATTTGAGTGACATTGTTATTCATAATTATGTTAATAGTGTTGAGTTGTATCTATTCAGTAGGAACGTGATATTTAAGTTGTATTACCCAACATGTAATAGTCTGACGAAAATATTGCTCTGGATTCCCCGATTTTTATCATTCCCCGCAAATCGGGGATT
>PDGT01000114.1:127181-142909 GCA_003671415.1 Megathymus violae | reverse complement strand
CGCGATTGACAGCACTGTTGAGACAACCTTCACAGCTGTACGCCTTACTTAACAATGAATGGAAACAATAACATAAGAAACATCTTTAAAAGTCAGTGGGCTCTATACTACCCCGATTCCAAATTGACAGGATGATTTTGTTTTTGCCTATTTTCCTACCACTTCCTAAAATCAACTATTTTAAAAGTCAAATGGTAAAAGCAAGATGATGCCATTGGTATAACCCATAGAGTATGTTATATATACTGAGAACTGGTATAACAATCCAACATTAATAAAGATTAACAGCAGTGATCACTTAAATTTAGGTAGATCATCAGTCAACTGTTGTCAGTTATTTCACTTACACCTTTCACTTGTATCATAATTTTGTCTTTGAAAGTAAACCAATTTATATTTAATAATTTAATTTAACATAACATTCTCACCAAGAATAAACTAATGCATGAAGTATACAAATATATACTGTAAGTATGAATATAAAGATTAAAGAAGAAATCACATTTGGTACAGATAAATATGATGAAAACAAATTTTTCTGTAGTGTTTTACATACAAGACATCCTTAATGCGCTTAACTGCATCAATCTGAGATTGTGACCACATTTGGTTACCACTTTTTTTATAAGAATATTAGAAACTTGACATAATTTGCTATGTAATACTTTACAATACAGAATAAAAGAGATTTTTGCATTTGAGACAAAAAATTGTCCATTACACTAATAATGGTTTAATATTAGAAACATTGCTAACTTAAGGTAATATAATGTATGTACAATGTATCCAAATAATATAATGTAGTTATTAACTGCATGAACACCATAAGTCTTGAAGAAAGTGATTCAAATAAAAATTTTCTAAAAGTTATTTTCAAATATTTGTAAAAGCCTTTTGATTTCTGTAATTCTCGCTGCCTGTGCTTGAACCGGAACCATGGCTTGAGAAACCTCCTCACCTTTGGCTAAGATTGTGTACATACTTTTAATATTATTATCCATTGCATCACAAGTCTTCCCAACGGCATCTTTGTAAACTTCCATATTTTCAGCTGTCAGTGATGAATTAGAATGTAGTATGCTTGATAAGTTCTCTATTAGGTTATCGACAGATTGTGCTATTTTCTGAGCTTCGTATTCTAGATCATTGAGCACTGTTATATCTATTTGGCCTATTTGAGGTGCTAATATCTGCCTGTAAAGTTTACCTGATGGTGTGCTGGAACGCGATGCACTGGAACTGCCAAAAACAGGAGTTTCTCCTCTTTTTGCAATGGGACTAGATAACTTTATTTTGAATTCTAAATCATCAGCTACATAATGTGTCATATCGCCCTCATACCGAACGTGACCATCTATGTCTAGTGGAATCTTGTCAGGTTTACGATTTTCGGATGGTAAATCGTAGGGTCTCGAAGGTCCAGGTGCTGCAGCTTTATTCTGCTCGACGGAAGGCTGTCCCTGATCGGAGTTAAAGGAAATTTCACTGTAAGAAGCTGTCATTCGAGCGGATATGTCTTCGTCAATATCGTCTCCATTTTTTTTGGTTCTTTCTTCTACTATTGGAATATTAAGTTCTGTGGGAGTTACTGAATCGTTAACAATGTCTGACATGTCGAAAATATTAATGTATATTAATACAGCATCATTAAATTAACTGCAATAAAGACACGATTTTTATTACGACTATTGAAAGTATTTAAATACTAAGATGTGCTAAAACGAACGATTGAAACACAAATTAAATCTTCTGTTTTTTCTTCAAGTACTAATACTGCATTTATTTTACATAGTAAATTAAGATAATAAAAGTTGTAAGTAATATAATTTTAAAGTTGTAAACATTTATTTGGCAATTGACATTTGGACTTCATTGTGAAAATTCATGAAATTAGAGAATGGCATCAATCAAAATCAACTTCGTATATTTCATTCGATCCTACAGATATATAAAAACTCTTTTGGCTTTATCACAGATACAGTCACATTGTATGTAATTTTTTCCATTGTATGCTTGCTATGTTTTTATGCTTTTATTACCACAGTCTAGTTAGCTACTCAAGTAACAATGTAGAGTTTAACAATGTAGAATTTATGCAAATTTAGGATATTTTTTGTGCCTTCATAATTAATTAAATTATTTGAGTGAAGTATTTATTTCCTAAAAGAAATAAATTTTTTTCAAATATATTTATAAGGTACTTGGAAATTTTATAGTAACTATTATTAATAGTCATATTATTACTAGTACTAGCACTATTATTAATAGCATGGTGATAATATAATAGCAACTGTGAATATCATCATGATTGATACGAAGTATCCGAACGTTACAAAAAATGTCATATTTGCGGGAATTTTTGACAGTTATCATGTCAATAAAAACATCGTAAACGTGAAATCCTTTTGAAATTGGCTTTGATTGATTGATGTTAGAAGAAATATTTTATGAATGTCTTTTAATAATTATTCTTGTGTGAGGTAAGGGAAACTAAATGGTAAAATCATAGTTGAAATAAAAATCTGCGCTTTATTGATGACTTCGAACATCTTTGTCGCCCGTTAACATGGCGCTTTCAAACGACATGTGCGGAAGATAACGTTCGTCCTTTGTCGTGTTAATATCTAATTCGAGTGCTCTGTCGGGCTAGTTTCTTGTTTTTATATTTCACGTAACAATTTAGTTGTGTTACATAACCGTTTCACGGTCTTGAATGTTAAAATACGTCGTAAGTTGCGGACACTGAAATGGTGAAAACCCGACGTAGTAACGGAGAGAACGGGGAGCTTGACGATGTGAATTATACGTTAAACGACGTCGGCAGCGTTTCCGATGAAAAGGTGACGAGTTCCCATTGATATCAGCTTTCTCTGAAGGCTATCCCCGTACTGGCTTTGTTTGGAATGTCTCGTTGGCAAACTTCCTGTCCCCATTTCCTCTAATAGGTACCTATGCGATTGCACGATGTTGCATGTGCTTGATAGCTTTTCTGATTGGTTTCTCATTTCTCAAAAGAGAGTAGTTGAAGTTTTATAAAACCTGCATATTAAAGTCATAGAGAACTGCATAAAACCTGTCTTGTAGCTCATGTTGCTGACATTTTATAGTAGGTGAATAGGATTTGGCTAAAGTTGCACAAAAAATCACGATAAAAGTTAATAAGCATGATTGAAGGGGTTGCTCCTATGAATTATGTAGCTAGTCTAGTTAATCTATGTACTTTGTCTATTTAAACAGTTGTTCTTTATAAGTATAATTAATTTTTAACATAGTTTTCTATGAAGCTTTTTTTATACTGCACTTGTTAAACTACAAAAATGAGTCACATAAATACTGCATTTTACACTTTTATTATAAGTTTTGTGAGGAAATTTTATTTAATATTCTTAATTTTTTTGTAAAATAGAATGTATTGTTCTCGGCAATGTTAAGTACTAGTATAATATTTCAGGCGTCAAACTGGTCTCAGCGTGAGCTGAGGAGTGGCCAATACAAAGTCACTAGGCAAATACAAAGTTGGCCAACCAGATGTAAGTATTGAAAAATAATGTTTATTCAAAAAAGTATCAGTGAATAATATAATCAGATGACAATTGTACAGTTGTTTGTGTCCCAGTCAACATAATAAGAGATCTTCTGCAGTGACACACATTTGCATATTTATATAACATGGGCAATTTTATTGGGGTAAAGTAGTGTTTAGTAGTAATAATGTTTTGACTGTCTTAATTTTGTTTTTATTCATGTTGAATAAGAATAGTATTAACAAGATTATAATGTTTCCCTGTACAGATAGTCGGAGTAGACTTCGCAAACTCAAAATGCCTCGTATTGTGTTCCCGGAAAGTGACACTGAGCCTGAAAAATATTCCAGAAGGTAATATTCATACTTATCCTGAATAATTAATAATTAGCAAAACTGAAATTATATAAGTGTTTTAATGTGAGTAAGTTCCTGTAGTTTGAATGTGCAATTCATCTTTTGGTGGTTGGTCAAGTAGTATTATTATGCATATTGAATTTAATAAGTTCATAATAAATAAACATTATACAATAACCTCTATAAATTGTAGCTTGTATATATTATTTTATTTATATATTGTTATTATTTAGTAAGTCACAACATGTTAGTGAGGTCAACTGGTCCATTATTGTGATTGTCTTTGCTTTAAATCATTTTTGAAAAATCATCCAGTCTCAAGTCTAGATTATTTCTAACTTGAGGTACAAGTTCCTGTATTTTCATGATACTCAAAAGTATCATGTTCTTCAAATCCTACTGTATTATCTACTTCTTCACCATTCTGGTTTTATATCTTAATTCTTTGTCATTTGGCCATTCAGTTTTGCAAAATGTTCTTCTGAATATGATAAAGAAAGTTACTTAAGAAAGAATAAGAAAGTCATTGCCCACTATCTCAATCAAATTAATCAGTTGCTTTCACATCCACCAACATCAATCAAGGTAATTTTTGTTAAGATATAATTTTGTTATATGTCTAACTGCTGCCATCCCTGGTATTCACAAAGTCTAAAGTTGGACTGAAAGAGAAACCATTAAATCCACTGTCAAAATTACAATATATATGTATTATTAAGTTTAAATGAATTGATTTATATATGTATATATATGTATGTGTAAGATAAGTATATGTATGTGTAAGCATACAATGATAAGGTGTCTATTCAGAATAATAAAATACCTTGAAAGAACAAACTTGAGAAATACAGAAATTAATATTTAGTTAAATATTCTTAAAAAATTATTTGGTTTTCAATTTTCATGTTTTTATTGTAGATCACGTCAAGTTCGCGTATTCTTCGCGGAAGACAATGATTCTACCAATAGGAGCATGAAAATTCGCCACAACCGTGGACCGAGGAAAAACTATATGGAAGACAGTGAAGATAAACCAATACAACAAAGTAAATACTTGCATAAGTTATAGTTTACCTTAGTAGATGTTATAATGTAATATTTTGCTTTATAAATGTAGAATTCTTAAATATTGTTGTACATTGCTGCTTAGCATATCCATGAACCATAGTCTCATTACAGCAAAAAATGATGTGAATATGACTTAATCAATGAAATCGGTAATACTTCAGTATCTTTATTCTAATGCTATGCAACAGTCACATTCATCTTTAGCACATTGATTATGTTTGAGTAAGTACTCCATCAGTTACAATGACATCTATTAAGATGTAGTTTGTATGTTTGTGTTCATTAGTGTCCATTGTTTCTCCATGAGTGAAAAATGTGTTTTAAAACAAGTGTGTCAGTGCTAAACTTTGATAAATTAGCTACATGTAATATATGTATGTGTGCAATATATGCATGTATTCACATAAAATATAGTAGTTGAATATAATATATAGACAAGTCATATGATTTTAAACAAATATCATCACAGAATTTATACATTTTATTATGTAACAGGTACTCACAATGTTTTATTTGTTGCCAGTATTTCAACCCAGTTATATATAGACATATAAAAAATATATAGACAAGTCTTTAAATATAAGTTATATTTTAATATTGGTGTCAATGAATTCATATTTTAACTGTTGATAGATAATAATATGTTCTATATAAACTTTTATTTCAGATGTGAGGAGAAGCTGTCGCAAGAGGAAGCTTCTTCACCACAATTTTAATGAAAGCTGGATAACAAACGAACTGAAAGTCAAGGGGTATCCAGATCTTTATGGGTTTCCAGAATCAAGTTCCTCTGATGAGTCTACCTCTGGTGATGAAGCTAGGGTTACCAACAAGAAATTGGTATACTTTTCTATATTGGTGTTGTTGTTTCTTAATGTTTCCATTTACATCAAGAGTGCTTCTGTTCTGATCAATCAAAATGTGAAGTGAGCCTGAATGGTTATATACATTGTGCATTTCATCATTTTCACTTTGACTACAAGAGCTTGTGATATTATTATCACTAAATGGTCAATAATGTATAGTAATATAATGTATGCAATCGTGAAATAGCCAATGCTGGTAGTCTTATGCACTTACAAAGACTGATAACAGTTGAATGCTATTACATTTATATCAGTCAATTTGAATTGACTTATTTGTCCGGTGCACTATGATGAAATGCATATTACTGTCATGAAATGCATTACGTTGTAATAAAATGAATCTTGATGCTGACATGTAAATAAAATGTGTGCTTCTAGACGCGCAGTCACGCTCCAACTAACACAGATGAGGACACACAATTATCTCGTCAAAGGAGGACTTCAGCCAGATTCTTAAATAAAAAGGCAATGCATCATTTATTAAACGTACACACTATGATGTCACATGTTTATTGCATGTAAGCAGTGTCGGATTTTCCTATAGGCTAACTAGGCTTCAGCCTGAGGCCTCAAGATCAAGAGGGGCCTACATTTAAATTGTTATTCGTTTGTACCACAGACTAGATTGTACAAAACTATAAATTCATATGTTCATTGATTGATCTGGTAAATATTGAGGTGTTTAAAAAACCTATTGATATTTCGACGAATGAAAACGCCTCATTAGTGGAATAGCCTAGGGCCTCATTTCACCTGAAACTGGCACTAATAAATATAATTTGCTAGAACCTTATGCCAAAAATACATGATTCACTTTGCCTTTGATTTGAAATGAAACATGTAAAACTTAAATAATCAATTGTATAGCTTTGTTCATAGATACAAACAAGCCTTAAATGAGTGAATTGGGTATTTCAAGTGTTACTCAAATTCAACATTTGGTAAAATTTTTGTTATATGAGGCTCAGTATGTGAGCAAATACTATATTAATAATATTCTAATTTACTTGTTGCTCTTTCGCTTAATTGTAAGATATGTCTGTTTATAAACATATTACTCTGAAATGGATGCAGTGTGGTATTTTGTTATCAAATATTGTATTACACACTTATAACTTGAGAACAGTTCAAATGAGCCATATTTCAGTTGTGAAGCTGCTTAATTTTTACTTAGTTCTTATTTACCATCATCATTTGGCTTATTGTGTTCTATTATTAATAAACACTAAGCAATTAATGACAATAATAAGATAATGATCATACTTCCATATAACATGTGAAGTTAGGTACTGGTAGGTAGCTAGTACTATGAATTCAGTAATTTTTATTGATTAGAGCAGATCTAATGGACCAGAGTGCTAATGCTAGTATACTGGGAAATAGTTTTAATTAATTTGAATATTATAATTTGTAATATACATTTTATTTGCGATGAAGCCAACCACTGCACTAGGGTGGTTCGTGTCTTGAATATAAAAATACTATTACTAGCATCTTTTTAGTTAGACAAGACAGCCCATATAAATAATATAATAGTTTTCAGTACCAAACAGCCAGTGATCTGAAATCAAAAACTTTTTTCTGAGTATTAAGATAATATTGAATTATCGCTCATTTCCTGTACAGTGTGCAACAGAATCTGAAACCGACGAGGAAGTTAATCAGACAGTGATAGAAAAAAAACCATTGGAAACCAAACGAGAGAATGAAAAAATGGAAACAAATCAAATGGAGGACCAGAGGAAAGATGTCAAGAGTGAACAGGAACAACCTGCGATAGCTCAAGAACAGGATAGTGAAAGGTATATTAAAAAAAATTCTCTATATATAATGTTAGATAGTGAGTATTTGAGTATGTAGTACCCATAATAAATTCGTGAAGAAGCCGTGCATTGTAATAAGTTAGCCTTTTGTTCCTCAGTAACCAAGGACCGGCTCGCTCAACTAGAGGTAGAGGTGGAAGACGCCAGAAGAAAGAGCACAGCCAGGAAACAGGTACTATTTCGACATGCAATTTTATGTTTTATGATTAGTAATATAGTCTGCAATACTATTATTGGCTTAGAACAAATGAAATTATCAAAAACCAATGGTTCCGCTATACTATTATAATATTATGCTTATACTGTGTTTTAATGAATTAATGATTTATAAAAAAATGGATGTGAAATACAAAGCTCACTTAACTATTTTTTTAATGTTCTCCATGTCTCTCGGAGACGTCTTGTTTCTTTTTTCCTCGGGCAAGAAGGAATGTCTTTGTGTGATTACTGTTTGGTTCCTTGAACCCGTAGCCCAGTTGGTAGTGACCTGTCGAGCGAGGAGAACCCGGGATCGATTCCCAGTCGGGGTAGACATATGTGACTGATAAATGTTTGTTCTCGGGTCATTAGTGTTTGTGATGTCTTAATTGTGCATGTTCATGACACCCGTAATATAGGGAATACTGTAGCGGGGATGTGAGCGTATGGTCGTTTATTTATCTGTAGTTATTAATATTATATTAATTAAATTTATATTAATTAAATTAAAGTTAATTAATATAATATTAATTAAATTTCAGCATCAGAATCATCGTCGTCGGAGTCGGGCAGTGAGCTGACTCTGGGTCGCCAGCCGCGCCGCTCCAAGCGCACGCGCAAGCCGAAGCCGGCCTTCGTGCAGATAGCGCCGCGGGAGACTAGAGGACGAGGTTGTGTTAGCATTTGGCGAATTTATTTTTATTTAATTAAAATTTATCTTTATTACAATAAATTTGCGTAAAAGCCATATCATATCATATCACATCACAACCAAAGGACGTCGGCGGCAGGAATTTCGTCTGTGAATCGACGATGTACGGATGTGTAACTGACGCGTGTTGAGTCTCATAACACTTAAAATTGCAGGTAAAACGTTCACAATCAGGAAGAAACCGTATAGCTTAAGAGAGAGGAAACCAAAAATGTTACGTAGAAAAACTATGCGATGTGAGTATTATTAATTATTTAGTTAATTTCCGACTGAACGGTTGGGCTAGGCTTTTGCGAATCTTCAAAATTTACTGTTTTTAAAATTATCTTCTTATAGGGACTTCCCATAAGAAAGAAAGAACCTTCTTAATTCCGTTATTTCACTGATTATAGAATATTATAGTCTGTTCGTTTATACGTAAATTCCCTGCATTATAATGCATATAAGCCGAGTACTTATATATATATATACATACATACACACACTCACACACATATATATATGTATGTATAAATTTATAGTTGTCTACGGTCCACGTTTTCGTAATAAGTACTCGCCTTTTTATTATATATTTATTTAAATGAACGCGAACCGAATATTATAAGATATATGGTGGAAAATAAGATTAGTGCATTACAGTTATAGGCGAAGACTGCATGTGAAATTAAAAATTAAATCGCAATCCCACTAGCTAATTTTTGCAATATTAGTACTAGGCTTTGTTTTCTGCTTCAACGATACGATTCATGCTAAATTGCTCGATAAAATTGGACACAATAATTTAATTGACACCTTTTCGAATGATTTTATATTATAGGTATGTATTATATAGTTAATCTCGGTATGATCCTTAAAAAAATAAATGTAAAGTACATACAACCTTTTAACATAGGTTAAATGTCAATTTTCCATTCACAACCATGTCAGTAAATACGAAATCACTGTCAAATTGTATAACTGAAATTTTTAATTAATATTTTACACTAATTTATAAATTACTTTGATGCCGTTGCCTTAGTTTGATTTTTAAATTATTGTGTGTGTCGTTTTTATGGATCGTGGTAATTTCATGTAAATGTATCACCAGTAAATCGGTGCTGTTGAGAATTTTTATCGATCCTACATCGTATTATTCTTATGAGGGATACAGCAAAGTTTCGGTACAAATAATTAGTTGGAATGTAATGCGGTATTTTTGAAAGTAACCCGGACATCTGTGAAGGAAAAAGCAATTGCGTCCGATGCAGCGGGACCGCGGCTCGGTGACTATTTTGTTTCGTAGTTAGTTTGTGGTGTCTATGCATGTGGCGCCGTGCATATGCAAGCTTGCATATTTTGTTTCTTGTAATCCAAAAGCTAATTGAAAATACAAATCGTTATTTGTAACGATTATTGTATTCGATGAATGAAACATCGTGAAGAAATCTTCATTCTTGATTCTCACAGGTGTATGTCTAGCAGTGGCACTTGGCCAGCTCAGTGGAATATGCTTTTAACCATTCTTATTTGGTCATAGTCTTAAAATGGGAATCGTCGGCGGCGAAACTATTTTGTTTTTGAATATTAATAAATTTTGGCACCGTTTGATCACTTGTGAACATTGAGTCGAAACGGGGTAACTGCAGCTGGATTCAAATTTAAAACTGGAGTGGCACAAATAACTTTTGTGCTGCTTCGTCCCTCTTAGCTGTTTATTAAATTAAAAAATCATACTCACTCTCATATACATATGTATAAGGAAATCGCTTGATTTTTATGTTAATTACGGTGGGCCTATACGACCTATACGGCCCACCTGATAGTATGTGTTCACTGGCCATGTACACCCACTGAACCTAGCCCGGTGATGCGTTGTCGGACTGGAAGAGAGCGTGTACACGCCGGCTTGTTTATTAGATCTCCCAAATTGCAACCATATTGCAGCGTAAGATGTTTCTATTTAATAAATATGCTAGTGTTAGTAATATTCATTTTTTCTTCGGCTTCATCATATTTTAACCCTCAACGTGCTGAAGAGGGAAGGGAAGACTATTTCGTACTTACATTAATAAAATAAAAAACACATTGTAAAACCAATGCTCAGTTATTTTTTGAGGCAGCTATGAAGCTCGATAGTTATTGATAATAATGAAGTTAATATGTTTGCAGCCCAATCGCCGTCGACCAGCACCACAAGCAGCAGTTCATCCAGCTCCGACACGGAGGAAGACCTGAATGTGTCGATGAAAAATAAGACCAAGGGCAGGTATGAGTAATCTTTATTATTTTAACCGGTGCGTTTGTTATAGAAGGTCTTCCGAATGAATTGACAGTTCAAGGTCATATTCAGGCAATATATTTGTGATGGAATGAAATTAAATGGAATATTTATTCGAGGTTGGTTTTAACATACGCTTTTCTAAAGGCAAACTACGCCATCGCTTCGACGAATCCCCGCCGTGAGCGGTTCCGGAAGAAGAAGCCGCAAGAAACTCCCGAGGAGATTTTTGCTACGCCCAGTTACAAAAATTATGTTATGGCTATATATTAAGCATGTCTCATCGATACAGTGATTCACAGAAGTCACGTTATTTACAAACATGTTTATAAACTGGAATTCAGATGTAATTATGTCCTAAAACAGAGTATACCGGGCGTCAGCTAAGAGATCTTAAAAATAGATAAATTTAAAAATATTTTTCAGTTTACAGCTATAATGTGTAAATACATATATGATGTGACGATGTGAGTGCTATTAATTAAAAGTGAGATTCGCAGCAAAGCTTCGAATTTTGTGATGAAATTTATAATTAACTAAATAAACAAGCCTAACAATTTATTTATAGATATAATTATATTGATTATAAAAATAAAATCCGATTAAAATATAATAAATATTAGGGACAGAAATAATGTGGGTGAATGGATAAATACTACTGTCATTTAATATACGTGTTACAATTACCCTCAATTTACTGAATAATCTACTAGAACATCTATCACCCACATGTGACGTAGTGTTCGGGTAAAACTAACCATACCACTGTTGGGAGTTAAACGTTCTGATGCTAAAGATATTCAACACAAATCAAACGTTACACAAACTTCATAAAACAATAAAATAAAAAACGAATTACAACGTAACACGTCGACGACGTAAGCTTCTATCTGCATGTAATTTGAAACCAAAAAAAAAATTATTTATGAACATTAAATTTAAATGTTATAACAATAATTACATTCGGCGGACTTAATGCCTAGTGGCATTTTCTATCAGACAACGATGATCGATTTTACACTTCGTGTTATTGTTAAAATTGACGGAAATATTAAATATGGACTGCCGATTTTAAAATAATTAAAATTTGCACCAGTGTTAAATATTATGACGCAGATGTGAATAGTCACAGATGTGAATAGTCACAGATGTGAATAGTCACAGATGCGTCAGGGGCCACGACGTGGTTCAGTGACACTGTGACCTAAGATCCCTTATCGCGCCAGAGTCATCGTAAACCCATTCTTAATTTTATTCTTGTTAGTAACAACAGTTTCCTTAAAATTACATTTGACATAATAATTTTAAATTAAATTATTAAATTTTTACAGACAAAAATCAAAATCGAATGACGACAAGAAAACCGATAGAGCTTTAAGAGATATTCAGCCGCTGGAGCTAGATGGAAAAGTCAGATTTTCATCGGTAAGATTTATATTTTTTTTGGTAAATCATCATAGTATCACAACCTAATCAACTGTCCTTTATTTTATACACTTGTACAGTTCGCGGGGTCAGACTCCGTCCTGGAACACTAATAGTTTTGGGAAAAACGTTGAGGGTAGCCGCATTGTAAAATAATACACACTTTAATTATTTATTTTGTTTTTAATATTTTGTATTATGTGATAACCCTGCTATACAGAAACTCAGACGAAATTATGGATATTTTGTTGCCCTGTGATATTACCACTCGTTCACAAGTCTGTGGTGAATAAATGTAAATCTTCAGTAGTTATTTATTTTGCAATTTTATCTTTCACAATGATTAAATAAAAGTTAAAACACCAGCGGTAAATCGAACACGAATGAATCTTCAAAGGTGGGCACGCCTCTGGTCCCGCCTCACTGCTCCGTCCGTCAGTGTGGCCACCGCATAGCAGTGTTGCCGTTTTGAAATATTACATACACAGATACATCTGTTTATCTTTTTTAAATTGTACATATGTTTTTACTTATTGCTGTTGTAGTGCTAATTTATAAACGAGTTGATCCCGTTCTTATTCCGCGCCGTGTCTGTGACAACAGTGGTGTCACCACTCTACAACCAACTCCAAATTTCAGGTGGGCGGGTTAGAGGAGCACATAAAGTGCCTCAGAGAAATGGTCCTGTTCCCGCTGATGTATCCCGATTTATTCGACAAGTTCAAGACGAGGCCGGCTAAAGGGGTCCTCTTCCATGGTCCCCCGGGAACGGGGAAGACGCTACTGGCCAGGGCCCTGGCGAACGAATGCAGTTTGCTCGGGGGGCGGAAAGTGGCGTTCTTTATGCGGAAAGGAGCGGATTGCTTGAAGAAATGGGTGGGGGAGAGCGAAAGGCATTTGAAGTTGTTATTTCAACAAGTAAGTTCATGTCAAAGGAATAATGGAATTCAGCGAGCGTACTACGTTATGAATGACTTTCGACAATTTTCGTTATTCTTCGTGTTCTTCGTTTTGCTCTCCTACATGTTTGAAGGAAAAGGAGTCTAGTAATGAATGGTTTTTTGTCTATTAATAAATTAAATCAACATGAATAGATTCAGGCAAAGTCGTTTAGAATCAAACGTATTTGTAATATTCCCGTAATCGTCGTCAGGCCAGCAAAATGAAGCCGTCGATAATATTCTTCGACGAGATCGACGCGCTCGCGCCGGTGCGCAGCGTGCGGCAGGAGCAGGTGCACACTAGCGTCGTGGGCACGCTGCTGGCGGAGATGGACGGCGCGTGTGACAGGTAACTGTGGTCTACAAGTAGACAGACTAAACGGATTACTACCTCTTCGGCACTTGGTACTTCTTAGATAGGTAATAAACAAGATATCGCAGAATACAAATGATTTGAGGGTAGACACGATAGCGCGCCTTGCGATGTCGAATGTGTCATAACCAGTGTGGTTTACTAATCACGTGTATTTTTAATGTGAATATATTTGTGATTTTATTGAAAAAATAATGAGCATTTCGAAAATTCCTGAGTATTGTCGTGAATATCGGCAGAAGAAAATAATAAATAAATTCTTCAATAATCGTACTTCTGGTACATCAAAAACTATGGGGTATCTAAAATAATATCCCTAACTTTAAATTCGACTATCAAGCACAAGCTTGAGACATACAGGAATGAATAGTAAATCTTAAACGGATTGTACCTACACTCAAAAAGTATTACTTTCTGAACACGTTTTATTCATGTGATAATTGACATATAAAGGAATGTATAAAATTAAAAGGATTTAGAAGGTTACAATGATATTCAGTGTTATCCAATATTACTGCACCAGGGGAGAGGTGATAGTGATCGGCGCCACGAACCGGTTGGACGCGGTGGACCCGGCGCTGCGGCGCGCGGGCCGCTTCGACCGCGAGCTGCACTTCCCGCCGCCGCACGCGGCCGCGCGTCGCGACATACTGCACATCTACACCAAGGACTGGCGGCCGCGGCCCGACGAACAGATGCTCGACCACATCGCTGACATCACCAATGGATATGGCGGTCAGTTGTCAACGGTCGCTCACTCGCTCACTCACTCGCTCGCTCGCTCATCCGGACTTGCATTCAGTGTTGCGGGTGGCAGAGCGTACAAAAATATGACATCACAAACACCCATGATCCTGAAATAAATATTTATCTGTGTCAAACCGTCTGGACGGGACCTTTACCGCGGCAGGTAGGGTCAGTACCAACTGGACTGAGGGGTCATCAGATGTCTATGACATATGTCTATGGCATTTTGTTATTATTATGACATTTAATAAACTTTTATGGAGACACCTCGACTGTAAGATGATTCAAGATCGTTAAGTTTTTCCTTTTGATGTTTCAGGTTCCGATTTAAAAGCGTTGTGTTCAGAAGCAGTACTAAAAGCTTTAAGAAGAGTTTATCCTCAAGTGTATGAAAGTGAACACGCGCTTATCATTGACCCAAAGAACGTAAGTATTTGAAGGCGGTTTAATTTGAAAACGTACGAGGCTGTTCCTTGACTCCAAGCCAATCGCGCTTGCTTTGTACATTTGTTAAGTCAACAAACGACACTAGCGCTAGGGGTCACCGTTCATTGCAATGAAGTTACGGAACGGAGTTTTGTATCCAGTGTTATTCCGAGGGTGCACACAAGAGTATGGTGGTATGGATGGTGGTAAAGATTATTTTCACCACCATGGTCAGCGACCACTCTCCAATTTAAATCAATCTGTCAAACGTTTGTTTCGTATGTTCTGAATATCAAGATCTAGGCTATCAGCAGCTATGTTTGTCAGTTTAATCTAAGTGTAGTGTGTACAGTTTGGAAGGGTAAGGCACATCAGCGTTAAAATAACCAAACCCAACGAGTGCAGTTTGAACACTAATTTATTAAAGTAAATTAAAAACGCTTGTAGTAAATGGTACGTACATACCGCGGAACTGCAGTTTTGCGTTCGGTATAGTCTCAGATATCTAAAGACTCGTGTACGGCGTAATAGCCCGTACACTAAGAAAAATCCCGAAAATTCGAGAATAAAAGCAATAACGGCGACGTTCCGCTAGTGAAAGTAAGTATTTCAATGTCGAATGTCGAATCCGCCGCATTTTACTATCTGCGTCGCCGACCTAAATTATTTAATTTGTTTTTTTTGTAGGACATTTTCTAGACGTGAAAAGCCTAAAAGGCTCCAAAACCGTGAAGCAGTGTAAAAAAAGAGCAAGATCGCCAGCGAGTCATTCGGTTTTCAAATAATAAAACGAAAATTTTCCCTCCAAGCGAAATAGCGTATGATCAACGAGTGTGCGGCTGCGATTGTTAATTAACGTTGGAGTGTGTTTTCAACAGTGTAATAAACTGCTTGCAATAGTATTTTGGCGTTTTCTCCAACCCGTACATCATGACACGTATCAATATGTTCGTTAGGTGGAGGTGACGTCGTCGGACATGAAGGCCGCGATGGCGGGTCTGGTGGCAGCGGG
>PDGT01000114.1:65125-127157 GCA_003671415.1 Megathymus violae | reverse complement strand
CCCCCGCCGCTGGCGCCACTGCTGCACGCGCAGATTCGCGCGTGCGCCGCGATGCTCCAACACGCAGCGCCTCATCACGCATGTCCCACACACCGCTCAGATGGCTCACTAATTAGGTGAGTGTCTTTATTGGTGCGTTAAATACCCACGTTTACATTTAATATTTATAGTTACGCCATTGGTCTTGGCAATTTGTTATTATGTTTTTAACATGACGGCACCCAAAAAAGGAAACACGAAGATGGCCAGGTGCTATAATAGCCCTTACATATATTTTAAGTTTGATTCTAGAAAGATAGTGGTAACCACTAGGCAGGTGAAGAACCCTATCGACATGTTTTTGACGAACTCAGAGCCCAGTTGGACACCGCCTGCCGAGACAGGGTTCCCGGTTTCGATTGCCGGCTGGGGTAGACATTTATGTAACAGATAGTTCTTGGGTGTTTGACTGGGTGTGAGGGTGTGAAGGTTAATTATTATTTATTTATGCAGAAGTACTGTCTGAATCAAATTGGATACCACAGAGCCAATTAACCTTTAATGGCAGAAACCATTCACATCTCGTGCATGGTCCAACAGAGTGCATCATGAGCAGCTTCTTACACTCCAAACCTACCTGTTTACCTGTTAAAACGTTTTCCAAAGTGGTGATGTGATTGCACATATGTGTATACTTGCATTGGCAGGTCGTCGGATCTGCCGGCGGCATCGAACGTGTTGTTGATAACGGGCGAGTGCGCCGACACGCACATCGGGCCCGCCCTGCTCGCTCAGATGGAGCACTGCACGGTCAAGGAGCTCAGCGTGGCAACGCTGCACTCGGCACTCTTCTTCACGCAGGAGCAGACTATTATATCTGTGAGTATATCGCACTGTTCATGATTAATATTATATATGACAGTGGAGACATAGTTCGACATAACAATGAGAAACGACATTGTACCGTGGAAGGAGTATACCACAAAGAAGTCATACAATATTAGGAGAGTCAGATGATGCCCATGTAGAATTCACTAAGAAACTTTATGCATGTAATTTTTTATCCTACTAACATTTCACAAAGGTTATATTTAGCATTGGGAACAAAAATACCTAAGCACTTCTTTAAAAAAATACCTTTATGTATAGTAAGTATTAAAAAAAAATCCGCATAGAACGGTATTATTTCCATGCATCTTTATCATTATCGTAATTGTTTACGCTTATATATATTATATATATAAGCATATATAGTATACACAAAGACGAAAAAAATTGTAAAGGCATCTGCAAGCTGTGCTTTAACACGTTGCTTGAACGATGATATGGCGAAATCACTTATCAATTTTGTTACTTTATTATAAAAACGTACAAAGAGCCTCATGAAAGACAACGGCTTAGCAGACGCTATTTACGTGTTACCTAATTATCGAAAATACAGTCTGTTTGCTTTGTTTTTTACAACAGCTAATAACCAACACAAAAAAAACCGTGTAATGAACTGTTTTATCTTTGGCTATTTATACATAGATGTCTCGTTCGACGATTGTGTATCACTTTGATATGTATTACTTATTTGTATGTGTGCAGTTGTTCTCGGAGTGCCGTCGCGCGGACCGCGGCTGCGTGCTGTTCGTGCGAGACGCGGCGGCCGTGTGGGCGGCGCTGGCGGGCTCGCACGGCGCGTCATTGCTGTTGCAGCTGTGGCGCGCGCGCGCCGCCGGCGACAACACGCTGCTGCTCGCCACGTCGGCCGCGCCGCATCACGACCTACCCGGCGAGGTATACTTTTATCGTGCTGTTTATTTTAATATTAAACCTACCAGAGCGGTCCCCTTTTGAGACTTTATAAAATAAATGTTTTTTAATTATTATATGATAATTATTTTGTGTTTATTGTTTATGCTAAATTCTGTATTAATTACAATCAACTGGAAAAGACTATAATGTTTATTTCAAAAGCGGTCATTTGACCACCATCGGTAGAAATAGGTATATATAAATATGTCGGTAGGTTTAGTGTTAATTTATAATTTACGTCCAATATTACCATACAAGTAAACATGCATCCTTGGCTTATGTATTAGCGGCAAACGTATTATTATAATTTTTTTTTTATGTAAAAGGCGGGCAAACAGGCATACGGTCCACCTGGTGGTAAGTGGTCACCGTCGCCTATGGACACGTGCAGCGTCCAAGGAGCTGCAAATGCGTTGCCGGCCTTGAAGAAGTCGATGGACACTCTTTTTGAAGAACTCCATATCATAGCGCAAAGGGAATGCCTCTGATGGAAGGTTATTCCAAAGCTCGCATGTTCGTGGCAGGAAGGAGCGAGAGAAACGAGCGGTAGACGACTGCCACGAATCGAGGTGATGCGGGTGGAACCGCAACCTTTTGCGGGTGGTGCGATAAAGGAAGGTGGATGGGGGCACCAGGTTGAAAAGTTCTTCGGAACATTCACCATAGTAGAGACGGTAGAGGACGCATAGGGAGCCTACGTCTCTCCGGATACTTAAGTCCTCTAGGCCGTCTGTAAGATTGGGATCGTCGACAATTCGAACAGCACGCCGCTGTATGGAGTCAAGAGGGCTTAGTTGGTAACTGGGTATTAATTTGTTTATGTGTACCCTGCGAAACAATATTTTTGTCTGAATAGATTTAAGAGTATATGGCTGTGTGCTATCACTAAAAAGTCCATTGGTAAGTAAAATATTGCTCTCGGCATGACCTTCAAATATATTTACGTGTTTCGGTTGCAGTGCTGGGGAGACGTATATCGAATTCCAATAGCCAATAAAAACTAGATCAGTTTTTAATGTTACGTCATAGCTTGTCTACTGTACAAATTATAGTATACATTTTATTTTTCATTTGCATTAGGGGTTTAAATCTAAATTTAATCTCAAATTTCATTGCAATAAAGTTCAAGTTAATTCTTTAGCGCAGTCGATAGTGATCCTCTCTATCAGTCGATGCGTCCTGGGTGTAATACTCAGTTGCGGTGGACATTTATGTGATCGACAAAAATGTTTGTTCTCGTGATGTGTGTCTCGTGATGTCACCGGCGACGCTGAGATTCCTAGTGCGGAGCATGTGAGCGATGAACCTGTCATTGTATCTAAAGAGATGAAAGTTGCATTACATATTTTACAGCTCCAAGAATTGTTCCCGGTATACAAAGACTGCGTGTACCGTGTTCGCGAGCCGACTGCCTCGGAAGCTATCAATTTCTTGAAGCCGATCCTAACGGAGATTCCGCTGCAACCACCTGTTGTGGAAAATACTGAACCACCACCGCCTTTGCCCAGGGGTAAGTAAAATTTTGTTCCATGTGATCTAAGAATTTTGCCACTACTAATCAATATGTATTTAACAGTATTAGATGTCGTAGCCGATCAATTTTTTAACTTTTTTTTAATAGTGTACCGTAAAAATTAAAAAAGAGCAATTTCAAGGTCTCACTGGCATGTTTGTCTGTTTATTTTACTTTTGATCTTACTATCTACTCGTGTTATCTGATATAATTTACTTATAGATACTCTGAAAGTATCATTAAGTTTAGGAATTGTGTTTGTGTGTGTTGTTGAACTTACCCACATTTTATTATTGTTTGACGTTTTGTGTTCAAGTTGAACGAAATTTTTCCCCTAAGCCCCCCCACCGCCCCCGCCGCGGGAGAGCGCGGAGGAGGTGTCGCGGCGTAAACGCAAGGAAGACTATAAATTGCGTGAGCTTCGGATATTTCTACGCGATATTTGCCGCAAGCTCGCTTCCAACAGGCGATTCTATAAGTTCACAAAGCCGGTTGATCTGGAAGAGGTACGCTGTGATTTTGACGAAGCATATTAGTTTGTCTTTGAAGTGAGATTGTATCCTAAATTGGTCCTTCAAGTCAGATGTTACCATTTCTTATTATTATTATTAATATTTATGTACTGTTAATAGTCAATAACATAAAGCGATGAACTTCGGCCTCATGAACCGAATTACTAACACCTTGATGTGTTATCCCGAGAACTCGCTTCCCGTATTACTTGTAAAAAATAAAGAAAATAATTTTAAATTTGCGTAAATTGTCTTTTTTTTTTCAATTCGACATGTACGAATGTGGGCGGGGTCATGATCTCGACGATACTGTTTTGTGTGTTTCCATAAAAAATAATGCTCACAGGTGAAGGACTACCTGGATATAATAAAACAGCCCATGGATCTGGAGACCATGATGACCAAGGTGGACATGCACAAATACAACTGCGCCAAGGAGTTCCTGGACGACATCGACCTTATATGTGCCAACGCGCTCGAATATAATCCGGACAGGTGAGAACATGTTTCAATTATAATATTACTTTTAAGATGTACATGTGGTGCTAATGAATGAACGGAGTATGTATTTTTGCATTTGATATTTAGGAACGCCCGTAAACCATGAAATGCAAATGAAGGGTCATCACGATCATAAAATTTTTGCGGTGTGTTACAAGAGGAAAGTATTAAGTATTATTATGCGATACCCTTTTTTCTGTTATGATAGTTTTTTTTTTGTTATTTTCATATCAGGAAATTTTTTCATATAAATAGTTTTATTTAAATTGTGGCACCAATGCATATACATTGGCAACTTTAAGTAGTCATTATTTCATGTTAATCATTGATTGAATTGAATTGAACCGTTACTATTGGCGGTGCACGCAGAACGTCGTCGGACAAGCAGATACGTCACGAGGCGTGCTCGTTGCGCGACCACGCGCACGCGCTCATCGACGTGGAGATGGACAGCGACTTCGAGCTCGAGTGCCAGCAGATCGCCGAGCGGCGGCGCGACGAGGGCGCCGCGGACAACGACCTGCCCGATTTCATATACACCGCCTCTAATTTACGTGAGTTAACTTTTATGTGTTACTAATTAGTTCAAATATGGATATCGACTAACGCGCCACCTTTCGTAACCTAGTAAAGCTGTGAACTATCGTCTCGACTAAATAAATATTTTGTATCACCTCAATTTATACAAACTTGAAATGAGATATCGTGATGTAGACGTAGTCTCAGTTCTATGCAAACGATTTTATCGTTACATAGCTGTCTTTACATTTAATCATAGGTTTATGTTAGTAAGTTCTCACAACGAGGGGACCATAGTTCGTCAAACTGGCAAAGTGGGGGTTGGAATTATGTTATGGAGAACTTTCAGGCGTGCAGGTTTCCTCACGGTGCTTTCCTTCGCGGAAACAAGTGGTAATTAAATTCGTAAAATGTAATTATTTGAACAATTAAAGGTGCGTGCGGAATTCAAACCCTGCCCTCTGGCGCGGGGGACAGACGTTCGTTATGTACGTTACTGACTCTACGACCCTGCAATCGAAACAATTAAAAATATTTAATGATTGATTGTAAAACGAGGGTGGTATCTCGCCAATTAGACACCTTTAAGTTGGTTCATTGTAAAAAAATTACCACCATGCAACAGCACCGTCAGGATTGAAATTATTATGTAAAAAAAAAAACTGGAAGGATTCAGCTGATATTTTTATTTAATTGACACACACACACTAACTATTTTTAAAATAATAATGTTAATTAGTTAATTCTGAAATTGATTGTACAGCGGAAGGTTTCGACGTATCGACAAACGACAGCAAGTCCGCGAGAACGCCTCAGAACGGTGACAAGAGCGAATGTAACTCAGCTAAGCGGAAGCGAAGGCGTATCAACGCCTGGTCGAAGGGGCTAGTTGTGAAGCGGCAGCGGACCTCGCAGAAGGTACGATATTGTTATTATTTGCAGTAAAAAAAATATAGTTTGGGTGTAGCTAAAATCTAAAGGAAGGTAATCATTTTCAAATTAAACTCAAGGTTAAATTTATTTGTTCAATGTCAATACTACATTTTGTCACTTTGCGAGACGAAAGTACATCCAGTGTATTGGTTGGTGTTATTTTTAATAAAAGACTAAAAGTCTACTAACACAAATAATATTAACCCTGTTATTTTACATATTTAAACTAAATCATACCCAATATAAATGACGTTTCATGTCCATTATCCATGGTCAATTTTCTATCAGTCATTTTTAGTTTAAGCGGGTATTGAAGAATGCGAATAAAACTTTTAATTGTGTTCGGATAGAACTTCAAGGAATCGTCGCTGGTAGTGACGGACGAGGAGTCGAAGGAGAACAAGCCACTGTCGATGGTGACGTCGACGCCGTACGCGCACAACGGGGACGCGAGCACGTCCGCGTCCGACGACGACGCGCCGCTGCGGCGGCCCGACGACGACGCGCTCGGCAGTCTGCCGCCGCACGCGCACAACAACCACCTCACTGACAGGTGCTGCTCTTTGATATTGTTGGCTGATTGACTAAAACTGCGACCTCGTGCGCATGGTTTGCTAAGTAAATTATTTCTCACAAGGAAAACCATGAAACCAGTCAAATCGGAATGGGACTCGCTTGGGTTGCGATTCTAAACGAATGACTGAAATTTGAATTTGAACGAATGAAATTTGAAGACTGGATATTAAAATGTATGGACTGAATAAAAATAGTTTCAAGGTAACATCCACTGTTGTCATCTATTGGTAAATCATTGAACTATTAATTTACTATTATTAATTTACTAGGATGTTCAGGTGTATGTGTTAGACACGGAGAATTTATTAAAAGTTTGTTAACAATAAGTATCGGTTGTTAGAGGTCATTAGTTACAATTAAAATTTGTATTTGTTTACATTCTAGCCTTGTTGAGAGAAATGTCGTTAATTAATTTATTGCTTATTTCAGTTGTACCAAATCGTCGGAAAAAACACCCACAAAAACAACACCAAAGAAGAGGAATTCAGGTCACGACGCTTCAAGTGGAGGTGTGTGTGATTTCTGTTTATTATTGTGCGTTAGAGGAGACCCCTGTTCAGTTATGATTGTGGTCTCTGTGTGTGTATGTACGATGTTCAGGAACATCGGCACGGGAGATTTAGCCAATTAATACCTTAATCTTAAGAATCCCTTACAGTCTGATGAATTTGTCCTTCAGAATCACAATTTTTCAAATATACAGTTTTCTTGCATTCAAAAGTACTGTTTTTAGCAAAGAGCGACAGTTCCTAATAATATTGAAGATAATTCTATGAGACCATAAAACATTATACGCAATTTTTTAAAATACATAGATGTCCTTAAAGCTTAATCGCGACTAAATATTGCAGTGGGACCTCTAATTTAGTATAAAAGTGCACCAAATAAACAAACAACAAATATTTTAACCAATAAAATACTTCTTTGCAGAAACGGATAAAGTACTGATAAACAAGACTGAGTTAGATAACATTCTGTATAAGAACGCTAAGGCGTTGCGGGGCATCGGGCTGGAAGCGTTGATCGACCTGCACTCGCAGCTGGCCACCGCGGTCCTGGCGCACGCAGCCAAGCACGACCGGACCAAGCTGCCCCACGAACTGCAAGCTATCGTACACAGGTATCTGCAGTTAACGAAGAAATGATGGAGGCGAGCACGCAGCTTTTTGTCAAAATTTCAAATACATTCGGGGGTTCGTAAAGGTTGTTCACTATGGGGGTTGCAAGTATATTTTGTGAATAAATTGTTTTACCTGATATCTACACCGTAAATACAGTGGGTGAGATATTATTGAGACATATTCGTCTACTTGGTCATAAATATTATCGTTTCGTTATGTAGTAGAGAGGTACTCGAGAATTTTAATTGATTTTTGATCGATTGTTGGATCTAATGTTTACATAAAATCATCAATTAGTTGGCTGAAGTACATCCAGTGTATTTATACTGTAGAGATCAGTGGTTATGTCGGATTTCGTTTAAGTAATAAATTACTTTTAATAATTCATGCGACCCGTATGCATAATGTGCATCTTTTAATACAAAAACTGCCAATTTAAAATTAAATCAGCCCGCTGTTGTTGTTATATATGACAATCTTACGTCCTTTTGTATTAGTAAATTTTTAGTCTATTTAAAAAAGTTGGTTGAAACGGGCGCAATAACTCCAAATTCTTACTAGAGCCCCCCTTCTGTACTTCCAATGTACTCACAAATAATTAACTATTGCCATGACGCACACATCTGAAACCATTTGTCTAAGTAAAATTAATCTCATCCTTCAGGTATACATAGTTTTGTATGAACGTATCGACCAATGCATTTCAACTTTACAAATCAGGTATAATTTGTGTGTAAAATTAAATAATTATAGAATTACACTCGGAACTGAAAATAGCATGTATCTACGTGGTATGTAGTACTAATTATAAACTGTACAGCTACCTAGCGCTCCTGTTCGTTAATTGTAAGTAACTTTCCAGTTTCCAAAGCCGTCCAAAGTTTCGTGTGTTAATGCTAGTTCTTCCTGTAATTATTTCTTTTGTCCTTACCTAGTGCACGATAGTCGTATCGACCATTATAAATATTGAATATATAGGTAATTGCATGACGGTTCCACGTTGGTAAAACTTATTTTAACCAATCGTCTTTATATAAAAGTCGAATATTAAAGCTGTCGCAACATTCCATCCACTATGTTATTTTCTCTATGAGAGATCGATATGGTGAATCGATTTTGCGGTCGTTCCGTTTCGATTTTATATTCGATTCTAGTACATGTTGATTCGATTGATCACATTCATTGTGTTGACTAAGTTTGACACATCGGAATAATTAATTTATAGAATTTCATTACACGTACAATAATGTGTAATTAAATTTGGGTTTTTAATTCGTTATTTTCGGTTTACTTAAATTTTTACGTCGCCTGCTAAAGTTCTGTAATATAAATAATTCCGAATTGTCGCTCTATTTTGATCAGTAAATATTGAGATACAAGGTTCATGTGCACTTAAACACAAAATAAATTTTAATAAACACAAAACGTTATTCAAACTTAAAATAACAAGACATGGATTACGCGGTGAACATGTTTCCTCATGCCCTTATTTCGCGTACAGGATTCAAAGTCGGGACCCCCTGCAAAAGAGAACGTTCGATATTCCAGCAGATTATGTATCATGGACTATATTGAATGTTATTGGTATGTGAATAAAGTCGATATTCGCAATTAATTAATACGAGTGACACTCGTAAAACATGTTTCGGATAAGTTTAAACGTAACATGAATGAAGTTGGTGGTCCAAGTTGCTTCTGACGTCACGGCTTACATGTCTCTCGTAGTAATATAATCTGTCGGTTGACAGTCGTTGGCGATTTATGAAAGGGAAACATTAATTACAACACTTTTAAGTGAATCTATAACAGCGTGTTTTGCATGCGTATGCAATAACTTGTGGCAACACTATGGTTCATTCACACTGAATCCTCTTGAATGAATATTATTTATGAGCACAATATGGGATTGATGGCAACACATTTCATGTTGGTGTGGATAAATCGGCGCGTCTTATAACAATTGCTTACAGGGGTTAGATGTATAACTAAGTACTATCGTTTGAATGTAATAATTGTTTGTATTATGTCTATAGATAGATTCGTGTTTGAAGTTGTTATATAATGTGCACCCCCTCTAAGTATAAATTTAAACGTCAAATTGTCCCGTATAATATGTCCTTAGCATATATGTCTAAACCAACGCACAATTTACATCTACGTTGATATTCAACAGTCAGTTAACTGCGGAGTGTACCACTACTAATGAAAAATTTACACGTGTTATAATAAACCGTTTGGTATATACGAGTGTGATGCGTGGTGACAGTCGGTAATTATAAGTATAAAATTAACTTATTTTCTTGGCGGTTAGCGAGAATTTACGAATTTTGTCATGAACGTTTTTATTCGTAATGGAGCCGTCACATACGTACACATGCGTACGCATTCGTATCAATGCGATCACATCTGCGAGTCGATCGCTTATTAGACATAGCTCGTCCCTTTCATTCTTGTAAAGCGTTCTCTTTCTCTTGATGTATCGGAATAACACTTGTCTTTGAATCTCGCATCTACATAGATTCATTCAAAGTTATATTTTATAAGTCGTGGGTGATTTCGTTCATGGAAAATCACTCACTGTGAGGAGCGTTTAGAAATAATTTATGTCCCTGGTGTTCTTACTTGTTACAAAGGGACAAAAATATTAAGAGGTATTAGTAAATTTGCGCCGATTATTAAATCTGATCAATCGGCTTCTTAGGTATGAACGTTGTTAACGATGTGTTTATTATTTCTGTAAGAATAATCTTAATAAATAAATCACTAGCTTAAAATGTTTGTTAATCGTAGAATAAACAACACTAATGTAATTTAATAAATTGTAAGGGATACATGAATTGTTTGCAACTTAAGAGAAATTTTCAGACGTCTTTCACATCTCTTATGATAGTGATTATTTAAAAAATATATATAAAATAAAAAATTTATATTATTCTTCGAATTATTAATTGTGCAGACGGTCTGGGACCGGACGGTATGGGGTACATATATAAATGTTGTTTATCCGATTGACCGTACACGTCATGTCACGAGACTAACACTGCATTTGTGATTGATGGATGTAATTCGATCAACATTTTTTTCCAACGTACCCATTTTCTCTATTAACTAACACGTCGACACACAAAGTTCGATTTTAAAATATTAAAATTGTATGAAAATTATTTAACGTTTAAAACTAAATGAAGAATTTATTTCGAACCATTTAATTTTTAGTCTATCACATTTTGAGCAAATGTAACATGATGCACTGTGTCATAATAATAATAAATGAAAGGCAACGAGGTTTCGACCTATTTTCTGGTTATTATATAATAGCCGTAAGACGTCTGCTTGGCTGCGCGGCGCGCGGCGATTTTTTACTGATCTTTAATTTCTGAACGGTGATAAAACAGCATCAAAATCTGGGTATTTTTAAAGTTATAACAAACAGACTTTGTACTATTTATATGTAGATATCGAGGAAACTCCTTTAACGAACGAATATACTTGAATACCTTCCGTAATTATATAAATTGGAGCAACGAATATTAAAATTAGATTTGTATAACATTTTTATATATCAATGTCACACAAGATTAATAGGTTAAAATTTGATTGAACTATTTATAATAAAGACGCAAGGTTTCGAAATATTAAAATGCTCTTTGAAGGTGATGTTCAAGGATTTTTGAATATAATAAAAAAACAAAAATATTAATATTTAAAACCGTCTTAAAGTGAGGTAAGTGAATTAAGAAACATCACTCGGCAGGTTTTAGTATTATTTTTGTATATCGAGGTGCAATATCAAAGTTACAATCGAGTGTTCAGAGGGACCATTTACCTTGCTTCACCATCTTGATGAGCATTGCTTGATGACGCGTCTAGTTTTGCGGTACACGGTGAGGGGAGGGCGAGTGCGTTGTACCGGGCGGAATGTTGTGACCAAGCAAAGGGCGGAGTCTGGCGGCATACTGTAGAATTTACGCGATGATAGATCGGTGTCGTTCAACGCGCAATGCTTTAGAAATTACCACCAGTTACTTAAAACGCCCGATAACATCGCGTTACAGCGTAAGCGTAAAGATCTGCAGTCGATATTTTGATGAATTCTTAGCAAATTTTCTGTTAATACGCGACCGACATATAATTAAATATCTTTTTCTGATCTCTCAAGTTTATTATTGTACAATTTACCATGTTCTGGACATTGGGACTTTTTCTAACGTCACCTGAATGCGAAATCCGTCGCGTCTATTGCGACGCGTTATTTTAAAGAGGGACGATCACAATTTTATCGATCGAGTTACGCGTCGGGATGTTGACAGTGCGCGTGTGCGTACGCTGGTTCCCCGCACACGCATAAACTGACAAAACGGTTCCGGCTAGAGCGTGAAAATTAAAAATTGAATAAAAATGATTTTCACTATCTATGATTATTGTTACTTAAACACATTGTTTATTTAATTTAATTAGTTTAACTAAATTAATTTGTACTCGTGAAATATGTGGTCGTTTCTCGATTGTAAAATGATACATAGGTTTGATACAATATGAGTTATGCTGTCTTTTTCGCTCAGGTATTGCGTAAAGCTACCCACGTCGTTCGCTACGTCGTTCGGTTTCCCAGGAAACACCCGACGTAAGTTAGGCAACTTCGATCCGTAGCACCAGCCATTTAAATGTGCGTCCCTGCAGAACTACAAAAATGCGTCTTCTTTTCTCTCGCCTTGAACTGAAGGACGGCTCGTTGTCCAGCGTGTCGGACACTGGACCATTAGTCCTCGCATTGATTTGTCATTTGTATGTTACAATAATATATTTTCACAAAATTTACTGTGTACTTAAGTATCGTAACATTTATAAGTGACGTGCACAATAAGTTATTTTAATATTAACTGTATTGAACGGCGTCAATACCACACACGGGCCTGCGTAAACTTGTAAATATATCCAAATGCTTATTGTAGTATATTTAACATTTTAACCGCTGTTAAATTATTAGTACACGAATTTTCTTTAGGTAGTTTCTCATGTTTGTAGTATTATTTACTAATCTAATCAACTAACTAACTGTATCATTCTAAATGTTTATTTCCGTCTCCGTATTCTATCCTACTGTATCCAGCCAAACTGTAAATGCATACAAGAAAAGATTTAATCTTGAAACATAAGTCGTAAGTAACGTAAAACTCTCTGGGGTTAACTCGTACAAATACAAACACTGGTTCCTCTATCATAATATGAACATTAGGAAAACAAACATATATAATATATATTTTTATCTCAAGGTCGTATTTTCAATAGATACTTAAATATTGACACGTGAATATAGAAGGGCGTGCGTTGTGAGAAAACAACACTTTTCATATATTTCATATTACTTGTTTTATTTCATAGCTGCGGTTATTCTGAATTGATCCTTAACGTACAGATGTTCAGTCGACATTCGCGCAATGCGTGTAGTGTCCACCACGTCTAGCAGACATTATTTATGTGTGTGCAACACTCGATATTCTCAACTTTAGCCGGTGTAGCGCTGTGTGATTTCGTGAATAACACATATGTCACTTTACACTTTAAATAGTTACCTTGTTTCCGATTAGGAATCGTGTAATATAATGTATCAAAGAATTTACTATTGCCATAGGAACATAAATAAGGGATAGATAAGTCGATGCAGTACATTGTTTTCGTTAGAAGTTCGTCGGGAGCCTCCTGTGTTCACTTGTCCAAACTTCTTTACAAAAACGTACGGTTATTATTGTTTTCAACGTTTTTTACTATTGTCGTCGTCGACCATATTAATATTTTATTAGGAGTTTTGTTTTTTCATTCTAAGAGCAGGACTCTGAAAAATAAAATTTAACAATCTCATACTTGAATTTTACATAAAAATAATTTCGAAATTACGAACGGATTATCTACGGATTCCAGAGTACATTAAGAGATGTCGATTTTGCAGTAATATTAATAGTAGGAATAATTTACTGTTGTAGTTTGTTGGGTGTAATAAAAGAATGCTCTGGTGACAACGACCGTTGGCTCCCAACATGTGTGCTATGTAAATTTGGTATTTTTGATATAGGTTCAAAAAAATTACCAAAATATCCTGTCACTGCCATTTTGTAACGAATTATCTGTTCGATGATAAGTGTGATGTTGTGGTAGTTATCGGGTGTCTAGTGTGTGTGTGCACTTGTAACAAATAATGTATGAAAATTATGTAGCGAAAAACACTTGGTATTATAAGATGTATTGATGTCACGTCGGGGAACACTTGCGGTTTGAAAGTTGTAAAGCACGATTATAATTTATAAAAAAATTTAGAGGTGCATTTAAGTACACGCCCCCCACATTCTGTCTGTACACGTAACAAGCGGTCTGTCCGTCGATGAATTGCAAAGTGCACAACGATTAACTTGTCTGTTTGACAAGGTGCTCTCAATTTTTAAATATTAGTTTAATTCCCAAGGCTTAAACTAAAGTTATATTATTTTGATCAGGAATTTGAGTCTGCAGACATTTTTGGTGTAGGATAAATAACCTATAACTTGTTAGTGTACCCGTTTTATATACCTGCAAAGTATGTCCATGGGGTCCACAACTAATAATTATAATTTCGTTAACTTAGTCGGTAATGACTTAAACGAGTGTGACCACATGTTGGATATTAGCGAAATGATTTAAAATACCGTTACGTAACAAAAAACCCAATGTATTATTACATTAAAAATCTGTTAATACATTATATTTTTAAACGGTTTAAACTTTCCATATAAGTTATATTTATGTATTGGCTCTGTTGCATACTTTTGTTTATTCCATGCGACTTAATCACATCTATGTATCTCTTGGCTATATTTCTATTAACGGGCATTTGTGGATTGTAATAACATGAATGTATGGCCTTTGCTACTTTTAATTATTATACGTAATGGGGTGTACAGAAAGTGTTCCTGCAAGTGTTTCTCGATGTGGAAGATAATTATATATGTAACAGTTAAAACCTCTTTCAGTAACGTACTCTTTGTAATATTGAAGTTATTAAATTAATTTTAATTGAATGTCTAACATACATAATTTGATTCAGATTGTCAATTGTCCTCTCTTATATGATTTTTGATTGATTTGATTGATAAATAGCCTCAGTAGAATGATGACGCTACGGAAACAAGTTGTCGACCAATAAATGAACGAGTTGAAGAGAAGAAGCAGCGAAAAATAGTAATTGAGATATATATGTCTACTTCATTCTGTTATACGAAGAAAAAAGCCTTTTGATGACAAAGCTAATTTGACACGTGACTGGTTAAAGTTGTTAAGTTACCACAATTATAAAGGCAGATGTTTGTTCACGGATTGGAGGTGTTTATGGTTTCTCATTGGTGTATGTTTAAGCCATCTGCTACACGGGAAATCCTCGTGAGCGGGTGTCAGTGTGTGTAAGCGTTCGTTTATTTATGTTGGGTATGGACCATGGATCCGTTTGTAAATGTGAAAACTTAACACCTCATTACGCTCCGTCCGATCTCATCGTCACTCTAAAATGTGTCTTTATAAAGTGTCCCAATTTATATGAACGCACTTTTCATTTCATTGATAGAAGTTTTAACTGTGGCTTATATAATAAACGCGGATATGAGAATCGAGCCACCTTGAAGTATTATGTTTGATGTACTAAAACTTGAATCAATTAAAATTTCTAAATTTAAATTTGGAACATTCAAAAAGGTAGGTAATGAAATATTCGAATATTCGCTTAAAATTGTTCTCGATTGTAATATTTTAATTGATTGAAAAATAAAACGGTGGCTCGACTCCATCGTCGCGGAGTGTGTTAAATGAATAATCTGCTTGCTCTAAATTGCTCAATTACATGTTCAGGAACGTTTCTGTGAGCGATCAGCATCCACCGTTGTCTTTAGTGTATATTTTGTATTTATAAATTGTATTAAATTAATGAAACTGAAAATAAAAGGGTATAAGTTCATGTGATAATGATTCTGTGTTTCATTTAATTAGAAATCTGTAAATACGTAGTTATAAGTCGTCTCTAGCTCCAGCGAGCAGAATTCGGTCATGGTATCTGCCTGGCGGAAGGTCCCCGGGCCGGACAGACGGTGACATATCGCAGGGGTGGTGTAAGCGTTTGTTTGATCATTTATTTAATGTTGTACGCATTTTACGAAATCGATTTCTATCAGGCAGCTACTGTGGTTAAGAGTTTTGACAAGTTAAAAAGTATTTATTTCTATAACATTTGCCTGACGCGTGTTGTCCTATAGATATGTTAGACACTTATCATTTCTTTTTTTCCCTCTTCATGTAACACTTGTGTTACATTATTCGTTTTAACTGTCGCATCCATTTAATTATAGTCGCTTTTTTCTTTGGTACATGATCTATATTACATGACCAGATTGTATTCACTAATAATGAAAATTATACTTATATTGAATAAAATGATATTCAATAGTTGTTCTTGCCATGTAGACGCGTGACTGGTCGAGCGTCACGTTGTGCAAGTATTGACCAGATCCGTCGTGTCCAATCTGATCGCTAATATAATGTTTCGCCGGTATTTATGTGCATACAATGGCGGGAAATAAAACGCTGAAACTTCTATCTGAAGTGTGCGCGGGTGCAGGACATCACGGCCAGCCAAGACGCAAATCATTCATAAGTTTTTCTCGGCGGGGGGATATATTGTATGGAATATAGATAGCGTTTCTTCGTTCAGCTACGGACATACCGAATGCATTTCATGCCGTAAAGCATGTTGATTCAAGCAACCTCGTTTTTTGGACAGTTTGGAGTTGATCAACGACGTCGTTAAACGAGACATGCGCCATCAGGAAAACCTTGTCTTGTATACAAGTGTGATGTCAAACAGTACTGCGGTCTGTTTTGCATTTCGAGCAGTAGTTTGTGACAGCTTCATTCCCCTGATACCTCGGGATATAAGACGGTGAAAAAGACGAGTGCATCGTTTAGTTACGGACACGGCTTCCTCGGAACATCGGGCTCGGAAAAAATGCCGGAGGCGTTTGTCGGCGGCGAAAGGCAGTCGGCGGTCGGCGGGCGGCGGGCACAATGAAACAGCCGAGCGGTATTTCATAATTTTATTTTTTACACTTTACGTCGGTGACCGTAAACGAATTTTACTACATCGCTCCATCATTTCAATTTCCATTACACGATAGAATGGTACTAGAACATAAATATTTCTTCGTATTATTTAAGATCAAATAGATAATCTTTTTTACATTCTAATGTAACGATATCATTTAATTTAATTTGTCATTATATTAGGCAAAATACAACAAATTAAATTACACAACTTATAATTAATTATACTCTTTATCGGAGAGAACAATTACGCTAAGAGCTAAATCATTTCAATTACAATTTATAAATACTCGTAACAAAAGTGAAGGAACTAAATATTTGAATTTACTAACATAACACAATCACAAGTTTTACCAACTAAAATATTGTAATTTCTTAAAATGTATGTGTGTACCTATTACAGTTTACGTCCTTACATTTGGCTCCTGATAAAAATCTTTTTAATATACGTTTATACTTACAATGATAACGGTGCCGTATAGTAGTATTTAATTAAAAGAGATTCTATTGAGATTTTATCGAAAATAAACACCGACGCAGGGTAGGGTCCCACTGTCCCAGTGCAGCGGGTAAGGCGTCGTCGTCACCACGAGCGACTCGACAAGCGACCAACAAACAAACAGCCCCGTACCGTCCACATAAAATAAGTCAATAAACTGCTCATAATAATAAAAATTTCATCAATCGTCGCACATATCATTAACAAATAACAAAACTTAATTAAAACGTCTCAATTAAAACTTTAACAAAATCACTCTAATACTGCTGAATTTGTACGAATTAGGTAAAATCTACAAATCGACGACACATCTGCAATCACAAGTCACAACACAATGGAGTGGTTAGTTAATTTAAGTAAACCCAACAACAAAACCGACAGGCCACAAATAATATTGTGTGTAGTATCGCGCAAGGGACGATTGCCGGTACAGAGTACAGATAAAATTCGAATTAAATTTTTGGCACATGTACTTAATTTACTTACCTCTTCGAGTGAAGACATCACGAAATAAATATCAATAATTCCCTATACGGTGTATAATAACCTTATTTACAAAACATTACGTGCGAATTTGCAATAACACTTACTGAAGTGCAATGGAACCTAATTCGAAATCGACTCGTCGACTCCCCGGTAACTCGAGTTAGCGAAACGAAACTATAGGAAAGCAATAAACATTTGATTTGTAAAACTATAGGTACATATTCAATACAATTCGTTAATATATAAAATCCCTGTAATGATAATATTGTTATAATGACGTGACACTAGGTGTGGAGACTACTGCACGCTCGTCGCTGCCCAGAGATACTGTGATACGTGATTTAAGTGTACAATTATACAAAATATAGTCGTAAATAGTGTTCAGTCTTCAGTTAGAGTTATCCAGTGAGAGTCCCGAAAAATGTACCGGCGACTAATATAATTTAATTCGTTAAGTTCACAATTTATCCGCGGAAGTCGCTTTGAATCATAACGAGAGTGGTTTCATCAAATTTTCTATGATTTCATCGTAAATGAGACAAATGTATATACTGTTTCACGTGTAACGTTGTAACATAACAGTGATGTGTAAACTAATCCTATGTACAAGTGTAAAGATTACGACTCGCGATTAATCCACGCTGGGTACATCTAATTTTTTAAGAAGTTGTTGTATAAAATTATCTAAAGCCAGATAGGATCGATCTTCGATTTACTCTAACTTTAATATTCACTAAAATCTTGAAAGCTCTTTTTTATTTGAACATTGAGTGCAGATATTTTATTTGTCTAAACCTGGCGCGCACTGTCCTCCGTTGTTCCTGCTACGTTATTATTTATAATGTTGTAGTCTTTGTTTTTGTAATCTGTAATCATAAAACTGCTTACGTCACGATGCGATCGAGACCACCCGAATAGTTACGGATTCGTCCGAGCCGCGGAATCACGAACTCGGCATCGGTATCGCGTTCAAACCTCGTCCGTGATGTACATGCCATTCGGACACTGCATTGTTTCTAGGCGCTTTTTCCGTTATACGATAGGCTGAACACCTGTTTTCCTTTCCTTATACACTGTGATCAGATTGGAAGTTCAAATTATTTTTACTGATGTTTCTTTAATTTCCATTTCGAACGGGATACTTTTGGGTGGAACTTGGAATAAAGTGAGATTAAGAGGAATATTTATAATTATCGTATGTCTGTGCATTTGGGGTTTGTGTGTGCGTGTGACTAGTGCGTCGCGAATCCCCCTCATGACGAGTCTGCGTCATCTATCGACATGTCGATGCCTAACAGTTCACTGTTACTTTACTAATACTACAACAATTACAATTACACTACTATTTACCATTTTAGACACTTAATGTCCGCTTATTTAATGGTTAATTCAAATTTAATTCCAATTAATTAATCGATAACTATGTACATTTAAAATTGTTTACCATCGAATACATAACTATTATTACGAAATATTTTACAAACTTTGGTGAAATGCAGAAGTCAACTCGCACATGTAACATATATCTACATTGAAATCATATTAACAGAGAAGATAATAATACAGGCAAGAATTCATTAGAGAATGACTTTTCATAGGAAAAATCGTAGAGCTCTTAGTGATATGGAATTACATCTAAAAATAATAATTAAGAGGGAATGTCTGAATGGAATGTCAACAATATAGAACACAAACACATCGCCGCGAACGACTCGACGAACTATAACAATCACAACACCTCTCATACTTATTGCACTCCTTTCAAATAAATTATCGCCCACCACTTACGCGACATTAAATATACATTTACAATATTAACACATCTTTAGATATAAATTTAACTAATTAAAACGTGGACGTCGCTCGCTGCCGAGCTCCGAAGGTTTTCAAATAATTGTGATGTAAATAATTATAAATTTAAACCTAATGAATCTGAAATTTTCTCCGTGTACTAGTCGTGGCTATGGTGGTATATTGCACAAAATATATTTTCAAGCGTAACAGTGCGTCATACACTGATAAAACTTCAGGTTCACAGTCGCCTTCCAATCGTAACATACCTACATACGTGGCCTGTATCCGATCCCGGAAAGGCCCTAGTTAAGCCTCGGACTGAATGAGTTAACCGACACGGCGCGCTAGGGCCGATATTAATACGAAAGGTACGTTGCAGTGAAGACGCTTCAGCTAGAGTCGGGCCTAGTCCTGCCCGTTGTGGTGGAGTAGTGTGCGAGCGTCAGGGGGGTGCGGCGGGTGCGGGGCGCGGTACGTGTCGCCTTCCTCGTCAGCCGAGTTCTCCTTTGACCGATCGCTCTTGCAATCCTCCTCTTTAGTCACCCCCGACAGCGAGTCCAACGCCATCGGCATCGATTGATATAGCTCCCTAGCCTTCTCGCTCGGCGGGAGTAGATGCAGCATGTTGAGCGGCATCGGGAACCCCGGCGGGAATTCCGGGTAGAACCCTTGCTGGAACGGGTTGAACATGGGGTTGGAGGCGATGTCCGGCTCCGAGCTGGCCGGTCGTTGGTTAGCGTTCTGATGGTCGTCCTTGTCGTGTTGGTGCTTGTTCGGGTGGTTGTTATTGTTGTTGCCGGAGTTCAGGTTGAGGACATCGAGTGGACCGCCGATGCAGTCCTTCCTCAGCTGCTCCAACTTGAGACTCTTGCCGTATTTACCGCGCACGTACATGAGCAGAGAGTTGTACGGGATGCCGAAGATCCGCGACGCCTGGCTCGTGGTCATCTTTTTGTTCCAGACGTGCTGCAACGCTTCCGTCAGTTCCGCGTTCGTCCACGATCGAGGTGGGCCTCCCCGGGGTGCGCTGTGCTGTCCCTTCGGTCTCCCTGGAGGACAAAAGGTAAATCAGTAAACGAAGACATCGGTTTCGTGTAGCGAAACGTTAACCCCGCTAATTACATTACAGTGCAAAGTTTAGTTTATTTACGAGTGCAGGCCGCGCACGACATGTGTCGTGTCGACAGCGGCAATGTCGATTACCGAATGCACAGCTATCTAATAACTATGTTTTGCCGGAGACGACGGGCGTACGGCGGTCGACATCCGCCGAACGAGCGGTTGCGGCGACCCGCCGCGCCGCTAGTCATTAATTCGGCCGGGCACGCGACTATTACGTCGATTTGTCAAAAAGAAAAGCAGACGTACATATACCGGCGACGTCGCCCCGCGTAACTTTATAGTTTTATAATTTCGTCGGATCACGTTAAATCGATTCCGATCAGATAATTCGAGGAACCTTTCGGAATGCGACCCGGAATGATATTTTATTATGGAAATTAGTTTTTTCTTTTAATAGTCGACGCGGATCACGCGAGGGCGGGCCGCAGTGGGAAATTAGAAGACGTTCTCGAACGAGGCGGATCGTTAGCGTTTTCCACAGACGCAATAGTGCATCGCTGTCTTGAGGACGGAGTGTCTCATTCAACTTAATTTTTTTTTTCATATAGATATATCTGATCCAGTTCTATATATCTATTACGTTTTGGTAAAAAAAATTAACAAAAGGTACGTTATCCTGGAGATGTAACGGCAAAAAAACTTCAGTACACAAAGTGCGCAGGGCCCGGGCCGGATCCGGGAAGAAGCACTCGGATTCATTACAAAGCGAGACCGTAATGGACAATCGGCATATGTATGTACGTGTGACGTCTCGGGCGATGGGCGCTAATCGATCGACGACTATTGTCTCGCGTCGCCGTCCAGCGGCGACCAGCGTCGACACGACACGTTAGACTCCGCTCCCCACGATACGCTATCAGATCGTCTTAATAAACATTCAGCGGGAAACAATGGCCGTTTAACATTTTGCGCGATGCGATTGCGAGACGGCGGAGATGTGTGATGCGGTCCCAGTCTGCACATTACTATTATTGGCTCGCTATTGTTGCTCACTATCAAATGCACTGCGATACGTTATTCTTAACGTCCGCGCAGCGTGCATTCAATTCTAAATAACGGCACCGCTTTATGCGTTAGTTGGACGTGATAAAAGTGTGCGATTGTCAAGTTTTAATTAATTATGACCAATTATTGAGATTTATTTTTCAAGAGTTTTAACGATAGTTTGTTAGGGTTTTCTATATCCGACCCGATTGACCGTAAACACTTAGAGGCGTTACTTTCCAATGGTGTGTCCTGGAAGTCAAAACGTTTATATGTAGAACTCTGTTGTAGTATGATTCAATAAGACTGAATGGGATAATACCTTCGACTCGTTTGTTATCAACTTTGTATCTGTTATGTGGCCCAATTTGAAGTCAGTTGTAAGGTTCCATAGGTTGCAGTGGCTTCTCAATATCGATTGGCCCCATCTACTTATCTTATCTCACATTCGTAAAATAAATTGATAAAACTTCAAAGTACAGTTTATGATTTATAGAACCTAAGCTTCCTATCAATAGCCACTGGTGTAACAACTTTAGGGCACATGTAAATATTATGTCCGTGTACTCACATTTCTTTTTGACGTTTGTGAAAAGTTGTGCGTCCAGCGGCGGGGCTCGATGCTCCACGTCCATGAGCGGGTACATCTTGTGCTCCATGCCGGGCGGGAACAGCCCCAGCGGGGAGTCGATGCCGAACACTGAGAGCAACAAAAAATACTGTTAATTTATATTAAATAACCAGTAAATATATACAATTGGCGTTCCATCCTATTCTAAGTTTGCATTGCTAGTGTTCCATCTTTCTGATAAATGAACTAGACAAAGGTGCTAAGTTCTTTCGATTGCAGGTCGGTGGGCTGCAGAGCCGTACTGACCTCTATTGTACAGTGATATTGATGCCTGATAAGGTTCATTTTATTTGTCTAACCGGCTCAAATCAAACGTGAAATATTGTTAAAGTGTTACTAGAAGCTGAGATTGTAGTAAATTAAATTAAATTAAATTAAAAATGGAGAGATAATGATGAAGAAAATATTGCGAAGGGGTTTGTATATTAAAAAAAACGAATCTCGATAAATAAATATATACAGCTCTTAATGAACGCAATTAAGGTATAAAATGGATCACTTACAGAATATCAATAAGCATGTCGCTATGTTAATAGACTAAAATGCGTGTAACAACGTCTGATTAACGGTGATTGATTAATCAACATTCGACCGTGCGGCCGGACATAATGTTATCTAATTATGTTATAAGGCTAACCGTTTAGTATACTTATTTAATATTTATATATTATCGCTTGTATATCATAGGTTATTTAATAGTTTAATAAAGTAGGTCGTTTTTGTATTTGCGAAGATTAGATTTTGTCAGAAACCTCGTCCTTAAGATAATCGACTTCGACTATGGCGCCGTTTTATATAAGAGGAAGATTATGCGTTACAGATATGTATTTATAAAACGATAACTTCGATGCAATGCTAGTTTCAAATAATGAAAATCACAACAAAATCGTCTCAATAATTATCTGAATAATTCTCGAACGAAAAGGCATGAATATTGAATTACTTGAATAAGAAAACGTTCGTATGTCTCTCAACTATTTTAATATTATTCATAAAGTACAAACCAGACAGGTTACATTTTCATATCAGGGTATAGTATGGTTTCAGTACTGTAAATAAACATTTTATGAGTTAGGTATATGAACATTGACGGAAGCGTATCTCTTCATCGCGTAGCGACGTGGTTTTCTTATCTTTAGTAAATATCTCATCTCAGCTCTTGACACACTTAACTCGACCGTCGGTTGTTGATCGGTTGCCACAAATATCTTTCACTAAACGTTTACTTTAAAAATTGTACGCCGGTTTGAAAATTAAACAACAGAACATGAATTCATGTAAAGATGTTTCTTTAGTATAGATTATTAAATTTATAGTAAAAAAAAAAATCTGTCATATCCAAATAGTGTGTGCGATGGTATCCTAATGATTTTAACGTAGGTCACCTGCAACGGAGTTCGAAGTTCGAATTATGCATGCACCTGTCATTTTCAAATTATGTGCGTATTTCAAATTAATTATCTGTTGTTTCGATGAATCAAAACATCATGAGAAAACCTGCACGCCTGAGAGTTTTCCATAATGCTCCCTAAGGTGTGTGAAGTCTGTCAACTCCTCATTGTAAGACGAGATCCGAGCCCAGCAGTGGGATAGTTGTGGTTTGTAAAGATAACAAGAAAATATTATACAATATTTTTATAAGTTATATGGTAATTGTATTGTAAAATGTATATGTAAGAATCTTTCTATGTCAAACTATTGTGATACTAGAGCTTTTGTGCTACATCTACTCGACGCTAGATGGCGCCACTAGTTAGAAAAAGCGGCTAACATTTCTGGATCGTTAGACACTTAAAGAAATAAAACTTATCATATTTAATTTTTTAATACAGTTGTATATCTATCCTAATTATTGTAATATTGCTACATCGCAAGATACGGGGTACCGGCCGTTGTTCGAAGGTCACGTCACTGCATGATTGTCATATGTTGATCCGAGCAACTCATGTTTGTATAGTTTTTGTCCCTAACGTTTCCAAGAAATGTTTCTTTTGTGGAATGAGCACTGACAAATGTCTTTTTATTTCATGCACGTAAGTATTTAACTCAATGTGCGGTGACTGTGTGTGCAGCAGAGCGGATAATAAAATACGATAATGATTTCTGTGTAACATGAATAATTTCTAAATGAATAATAACATTTTACCTTTGCAAATCCTTTTAAACAATTACCTACAGCTAATAATTAAGGGAATGGTTTACGAGAATGCTGGTCAGAAAAAGCAATGTAAAAATGGTAACTTATCTTGTTACTTTGTTTCTTATCACATATTTATAAGTTATGCAGAGATAACGTATAGATAAAAGTCATTCATATCTCTATCCTGGATTATATTAGTATTACACATTGGTCATCTAGTTCTTGGCCCTGGTTGCTAAGGATAGGGTCCCGACTTCCACTCCCGACCGAGACAGACAGACAATTCAATGTCATAATTTTGTTCTAGGGTCTTGGGTGTTTGTAATGTAGCAACTGAATACTGATGATTATTGCGATGCATCGATAAGCAAGGGTGAATAGGCTGTGAGTTAGTGTGCTTTACTAACAGCCTTAATACCCCGGACTAATTCACCAGCCACGTGTTATTAAAGGCAGCATTCATTTCAAACACCATGCAGCTCGTGACGTAAGTATTTCTGATGTGAAGATATGACTGCGTGTGTTTGTTTAATTCTTTAAATATTGTTAAGTATATTTCAAATTATTAGTTAACCATCTGTGGCTCAATTTCGCTACTTTAGTTATGTCGAAATCATATCGTAACGATCTATTTAGCAAAGTAATTACTTTGGTAGGTAGTTCGCTAATAGAAAAATCATTGAAATATTGACATATTGAAAGTGACATATCGACTTATAAATGAGTTGTCATTGATAGTAATCATAATACTATTTGTACTCATTTAAACTGACAATGGTAATAAATAGTTTAAATCTTAGTTGTAACAGTGGTAGGTTGGAAGACATGTCAGTTATAAAATTAGCAGATGTGTGGTAGCTTGGGTCTCAACTGAGACCATGAGGAGTTTCTGTTGTTAGGAATTATTAGGATCGACTGCAACAGTTATCATATTTACCCTCGCTATTAGGATTAAGTCTCCCCTCAATATATGATATGCAAAGACCGTGGTTCAGCACGTCCGCCAACTGTGGATTGGCTTATCTCCCACATTTTTGAGACCAACTTGGAGAATCGTTAAATAATGATACATTAAAATCCATTAATAGAAATTGGTCATGAGAAAAAACTGTTTGACAAGAATTACGACGATAAAAGTAATGTTTTTCAATTGTCAATTAATATTATAGTATTACTATTATTATGACGTACAATTATAATTTTTGATATATTTTTTAATTCTTACATTTTATATTATTTGTGGACATAAAAATTGTTATTGAGAAAATTTTATCATAATAATTTACATTAAGAAACTTTTAAATAATTATTGATTTAATATCACACGTGTAGTTTTTAAAATAATTAACTCGTATTTTATAAGATCAATATAGGAACAGAATATGTTATTAAGTAATAGTTTAACTTTAACAGTTAATTCTAAGCTTTAATGTCCATCGCCTCGTTTTCTTAATTAACGCGCTAAAGTACTGTAGTTAGCGAGACGGATGTGTGGGTTAATCAGGTATATATATCGAGTGGCAGGTACATTTATAATCTTTGGAAAGGTTTTACGATGAGAACAGCACTGAGAAATCGCAATAAAGCAAGACTGGTATCGATTCGTCGCATTTGGTTCAACGGACGACACCTAGTGACACTCGCAGTGATGCTCGCTACATCTGTGGATCGAGCAAAGGCGGATAGCGTTCGTATTTTATCGTGTTTCGTGCTTCCGTAACATTAATTTTTACATTGGGAGAGTTGGGATAGAAATATTTTTATACTAAGAAATGATAACTAAGGAACAACGAATGTAGCATGCAAAGGGTTTGAATATACAGGAAGGTAGTATTTTTATTCTTTATAAAGATTCAGCGGCCATGGATTATGTTTTAACCTATTTTATTTAGGAGAGTAAAATTATAAATAATTTAGGACATTGGTTTGCGTGCTGTTGCAGTATTATAAACTGTCAGACAGTATTGGAAAGATTGAAACGAGTTATAGATTATATTCAGATAACAATATCGTCAAAGATTTCAAAAGTATACAGAAAAATATAAGTGCTTAAATAAGTTATTGGATTTATTTGGATATATCACGCTAATACAACAGTGCGAACGAGTATGTTATGAATGTTGATTCGCGTTTGTAATAAAATTTAAGTATTAATAATCTAGTAAGGCTTCGCGTTCGAGAATATAATCTTTAGATTATTTTGTAAGTCTGCTGATGATAAAATTTTTGTAACATATTATTTTCAATTATATCCAACCTTTTATCGAAGCACACCGATAAAGTACTATATACTAACTTTCAAATTTATTTACAAATATAGAAAATTCGAATAAACAATAAGTTTCAGCGAGATTACAACTATGCTGTCACTGAATTCAGTAGTCAGACATTAGCCCCAAATATAAACAATTATAACTTTATAATATTAAAGCAGATAGGGTTTATGCGTTTAGTAATATTAGTAAAAATTATATAGCCTAAGTTACAGCTTTACTAAAGAAAATCAAGTGAAGTATTTCTAAGTATCATGTCTAATATTTAACAATAAGTAACGCATCATAACGTATAATGAATCAATTAAATACAAAGTGGAAATCTATTATTAATATAGAATAAGGATACAAAATCAATCGCATTAATAACCAGCTCTAAACTTTGTCAAAGTATGAATAAGTGTCCTAAGGTTATTTATTTGACGCAATTCAACAGAAAGATTGGAATTCTGTAATGAAGTTAGGCGTTTACTATTCAAGATTATTACATCTAATGCTGCAGTGTTTTTTACTGAACTGTTTGACCTCGTTTACGCTAGGATTATAGAATAGACAGAAGTAGTGTTTATTGTAGCAGGTGTAGTAGAAAAACTGAATTAGAAAAAGAGGCTAGTCTTATTGGAACAATGAAAAAAAACAGTTTAGCAGCACTGAAATGAATTCAGTTAGGAAAATAAGTAGATGACGTAACAGGAAAGTCTGTGACTATATCTCTCCGTAGTAAGGCAAGACAGATCAAAGGGCATAGTGGTTGATTAGTAACGTTGGATCCGGTCAGAAGTTGGATGAACGACCAATTATCACAGAGAGTCATGATACGATGGCTCCGTCAGTAAGTTATGCTTTGAATGACTTTCGATAACAATCTTTGAGGATAAGTAAATACGCAGTGACTTGAAGGATGGTCTCCTGGATAAGGGAACCAAGTTTCAATTCTGCATGCACAGTATTAGAGTTTAATTATCACTTCTATCAAAAGAAAAATACTATGACGCCGGAGAGTTCTCCTTTATATTACCAAAGGATGTCAAGTATGCTAATCCGAACTCTCCCTTCTCCCATTATGAAAAGAAACCTCACCAACAGTGAGACTTTTATAGGTTATTAAAGTGTTAAAATTTGTCAACAGCATTCGTATGTAACGCGAGATTTTGATATACTGGCTTCTTATTCGTTTTCATTAGTAATAAATAAACGTTTACACACTCACACCCCAGCACTAGGATTCCCTGTGTTGCGGGCGGCATGGACATACACAAATATGATATCACACACACCCATGACCCGAGAACAAATATTTGTCTGTCACATAAATGTTTACCCTGGTCTAGAATCGAACCCGGGACCATCGCTCGACAAGCAGGGTCACTACCAACTGGGCTTTGGAGTCGTCAGAACAGTAATAGTAAATCTACTTCGTTGGCGGATAATTTATACATGTACCTGAAGTAACTAGCTTGAAGAAGGGTTTACTAGTTTTGGAGCTCCAGAAGCATGGCTAATCTATACTGGTCAGTCCTGTACAATGCTACTGGTCCGTACTGTTGCAGCGATCCATCTTATAGTCCGACTTCGTTCGGGTTGGACTATTAATGATTATTATAAATTTCATATTTTTTTGTCTATTATTTAGCCTATCATCTGTGCAATCACATGTTCTCACTACATACCAATTTTCACTGAGATCGGTCAAGCCGTTCTGAAGTTATAACGGGATATACAGGGAAGCCCAACATATTTATATAGCAGTATACTTTCCTAATAGTAAGTTTTAAAATGCAGCAGTTATGGATAAAGACTTGACTAGTTACGATTAAAAGTCATAACCATACGGGATAGTGATTAGGAGACGAACTGTAGTGAAAATGTAATATGACTTTTATTTATAATTAGAGACAGTAAGTAGGTAGGTGGATATTTACACACTTGTAATGATAATTATTATTGTTATGTTATATGTAATGTAGTGTTTCGATCCAGTTACATTGATTATAAAATATAGGTGTGAAATATAACGTTCGTGAGTACCCGTTGCACGTTTGTTTAACGTTTTCCTCGTTGCAGGTTTTATACTTAATGACATGTAACGTGTTGATTATTTTTGATTAGTGGGGATTGTTAATATTTTTTCAATATTTGAAAGTGATTGCTAAGCTTTGCCACGTCGAAAATTTGGAGCCCAAGAAGCTACGGTTCACGACAACAGCTTTGCTCACTTAGAAAACGATTTGAATTGATCCCGTTTTTAATTACTTTTTAATATTATATTAAAATAATATGCACCAGTATCGTTTGTAACAGAAAATCAATATTGTTATGTTCGAATAAAAATGTTTTAAATTCATTTTTGTAGTTTGATTTTTATCGAAAACAATCACATAAAAAGCTCGATCGAAGCAAGTTCCTATTTGGACAATCTTTCGATCTCTCACTTCTTTCGATTTCAAATTTCAAATTCGTTTCGATTATTCCGGGTAAATAAGTCCCATCTTTTCAAAAGTAAGCCCATTGAATAATTTAAGTTGTTGGTCTTAATGGGCTTTTGGAGCGGAATCGACTCTTATTATATTAAATAATAATATTAAAACTTTTCCCAAATGCTTCTACTATTAATTTGTTTAAAGAACGCGATAGATAAACATTTCCTGGCAATATGTCCCTTCGTAATCAATCGTTAACCTGCGGACGCAAACGTGTTGGATTCAGCAAGTGCCAATAATGTTATTCGATCTCGGAGACCAGTCCCTCCTGAATCGCTGACAATGTTGTATTGCTTACGATAAAAGATATCCTCTTCAACAACATAACAATTACATAATGATAGATGAGTGAATGGCGACATTACTTTAATGTTTAATACGAGTCACTGCATTTCATGCCTTTGCTTTAAAAATAAATATTGAATACGTAAAAATAATGGTTTAGAAATATCCGAATATGATTTTCTTAAACTATTCAAAATGGCCGACATTTTGGTTTACCGAAACTTCACCTATTGTAAATATTGTAAATGTCGGTATGTTAAAAATACTGAACATGTCAGTCAGTCTTAAAGTAAACCTTAAATTTGAAATTATGTAATTTAGAAAGTAATCGAAATAAACAGGTATCAGTAATAGTTTGCTAAATAATAATGAGAATTGTCGAACATTCGATTCCTATATAAGAAAATTACCCTCGTAAACTACTGATACCATTTGTGAGATTTCGGATATATTCCACGCTCTTTTGCAGTCAGCGTTGAAAGAGAAACAACATTTTATTCTTTTTTTTAAGTACCATACAAAACATAAACGAACATACGTTCATCAAAAACAGTTCACTGCGGCTCAAGTCACGGGTCGCGCACCGCGCACGGCTCTGGTGTTTAGTGTGGAAAATAAAGTTTTGTCAGTTAAAGACGTCGCCGCTCCTCGCTCGTCACCAGTCACTCGTAGACTGTAGAACAGGTGACAGGGCCACGAATAACATGTGGGTGCACTGGCTCGCCGGACTCGCTCGCAAGTTTTATTGCCCAGAATATCTAACGAACCGTTAATTCGTGTCATTCGTTAAGGCACTCGGTACTACGATAGGTGCTCGTTATTTGCATAATTACCCACAATCAATAAGCCCACATTCGTATAGGAAATTCGACAAAAATAACGATACGCGATCTAAGCTTAGGTTATGACGTCCACTTGAAAGTTACGTTTCGTTTCTTCCAAATACATATATTAAGTCTTGAGTGTTGGCAACGGGTGATTTATCTTGCGTTTTCAAGGAAGTTCTTTCTGGATGTTATTAATAGACTGTTACATAGATCTTATGAAAGTGGTCTCCGTCTATATTAACATATGCCTCGATGCAGTTTTTAATGATTTATAATATACTTGTACATTTTATCATTTCGAAAGTATCTAGTTTATACAATGGAGATCGGAACTTCACTTAGGTAAGTTCGTTTAATTTTTTAATGTATTAGAATACTACGAAGATATAGAAATAAAATTATTATTGTTTTAACTGCATAGTCAACTAGAGACTGTACGATTAAAAACGTTTCCATTGCATCACCTGCGTCGATCACGGTTCGGTACAAAGAATCGACCATTCAAAGCAAACAGCGGATATTTGACGCATTCAGAAGGTCCAGGACCGGTCACAGTGGAACTTAGGGAAGGCTACTGTCCAGTGGACCTCCGATAAGTAATGAATGGATAAAAACGATCGCCGTTAATTTCCAATACTGCTATATTTTATAGTCATGACATTAATGTCACAAATAGTGCTAATAATTTTTTTTGCTACTTCGCATATTAACTGCTTTTTACTATTACTTTAAATACTTTGTGTCAATTAAATTAACGACTGAATCAGTTAAGATTGATCTTTGATTGAGTGTTTGAGATTTAAAGAAAACAACAGTATTTATTTTTTACTTTTAATAGCTTATTTTTTTACTTTTAATGCATGTCTTTCAACGAATAAAATCAGGGACGATTCGATTATGGCAATCCCATCTGAAGATTGTTGAAAGGCAGAGAGAAAAGACATTCATGTATGTCCAAAGCATTGTCAATATATAAAAAGTAGTTTTATTTAATTCCCGCATTTAAATTTAAACTATGAATTAAAGTGCAAATGTATAACTCGGTGATCGTAATGGTTTAACCCTCATAATGATTATCACCCTGACCCCAAAGTCGAAGTGGTGGTCCCTCATATAACAACGATTATAATAACATATATATTTCTATATTGTTTATTAATTGATTGTTTAAACAGAATTAAAGATAACAAAAAACAAAAAGGTAAACAAAAAGGTAAAGGTAAGAGTTCTCCTCCACAACCTATCTTTCAAGGGCCGAAGTCGATAGGCCATGGCCGGGAAATACAACGCTAACCACATAACACGTAGGTACAGGAGGCATTACTTCCTTCAGGTGACTTTTCCCCCCAGATTGTGTCATACGGTTTGCGGTTGCCATTTGTTTGTAAGTAGATTATTGCCTTTGTCTCCACTGTTATATAACCATTTGTTGCGTTGATAACAATTCGCTGTACGCAAAAACTTCGTTCCTTTGACCGTGAGGACAATAACGAAAACACTGCATTATAAGACTCGTTCATTGTGAATAAACAATGATTTTTAAATTATGTTTATTTTACGTAATTTTTAATGCTTCGATGTAGCGGCGTCATTTTCTAAATGTGAATGTGTGAGTTTTTTTATCTTAACATGGGACAGAAACAGACGGGTCGGCTGACGTTAAATCACCCTCGACGTCTGTGGACGCGCGTGATACAAAAGGTATACCGACGCCTTGTAGGCTAAGATCCTACTTACCTACCTACCTTACCTAGATATTAAAAAAATATTAACGTGATATAATATTTGTGACAAACGGAAAAGTCCACTAGAGTATAGACCAAATAAAACAACAAAAAAAATTGTCTTTTATCTGTCACATAAATTAATATTAACTATCAATTTTAATATTTATCAGTCAAACCTGTTAATAACAATTTTAGGCTATTTATGTAGGTAAATATACGTTACCGATACATTTAAACTTTTAATATTAAATTTGTAATAGAATTAAACAAAAAAAAACTCGTATAGATTACAGTGTAAGATAATTTTCTGAATAATGCAATTCAATTACATGCACACAACGTAAAATAGACTCATGTTATTCAATAAATACATAGTTATTATACTTATTAATGTTATGAAATATGAATGGACGCGGATCGAGTATCACAACAATAATTATGAACTAACAGTCATTCTATGATACGAGAACATTCGGAGTGGAGCGGACTCGAAAGGACGCATGTTATTAGTCGAAATTGACATCGTTTTGGATCGATTTAGAACCGTTCGGTTTGAGAACCGAACCGAATTTATGACATGATATTAACTTATCGAGTAAAATACGATACGAGTGTACATACCAGCAATATCTAATTGCCGTGGGTTATTGAAACTAGTATAAACAGAACTGTGCCTATTATGCGGTATGTATTCGAATAGTAATTATAGAATTAAAACATCAAAGATATAATATTAACATTAGACGACCTCGTAGCGGAGTCGGTAGTGATCCTGTAGGCCGAGCGAATGGTCTCGTGTTCGATTGCAGCGGAGGCAGATAATTAAGTGGCAGAGAAAAGTTTGTGTTTGTGATGTCATATACTTGTATGTCCATGTCACTTGCAACTCGGGGAATCCTAGTGCGGGGGCGTGAGTGTGAGAAAAAATATTGTTTTATATGGTATAACAGTAAATATCAATTGTTAAAATTTGTCAGGTGATATTTTCCTCTAATACCCAATGGGAGTATCATGATGTAGTATGCACCAGTAACCATGAGCTATATGAACAATCAGAGCTGAATCGTGGATTCCTGTGTTTCTATTATATTGTTTGGACACTTAACATTGTCCAGTGGCCACGCTACGTATCATAAAATGCTATACACAGCGGCTTGAACAAGATCTCATTACCAACTACAATTGACGATTTTCCGCTATTCTGATACCTCTTGCTTTTTTGGGTGTTGAAATTTCAGCGAAGTTTCACATTGTGCATGTCTAATGTTACAGTTGCTCGTTAAATTCATTTGTTTTTTTAACAATATTTCTATCAGAATAGCGTAAACCTTGTGGTCAATTAGTCGTGCCGGCGGTGTCCGCTTGACGCTTTCTAATTCCAGTCTGTGATACCCCTCAGAAAACTGTTCAACCATAAACAACGATTTACGAAACACACCACTAGATGGCCGACGCAATAGGTTAGCGTTCGATTCAAATTTTTTTCTACAAATGTTGTAAGTGTCCCGAGTACTTTTTATTTAATCCTTGCACATCTAAAGTTCTTAACGCTTGGTACGATTAATCGGAGAGTTTCAACGAAATTGGACCACGAAGTTACCAGACAACAAAGTTTACGATCGATCGCATCGCCCCATATGCAACGCATGGAAATCGAAAGCGTTTACAAACTTCGCGGCTCGGCTCAACCCTTCCGCCCTTGTGTCTACACAAGTAAAGTTCACCCCATTCATTCAGATAAACTTGGCAACTCACCCTCCCCACCGCGACAGGGTCACGCATGTGTTGTTGTGTCTCGGTCGCGTCATATGCGTATTTCCTGTAACCCGGCGGAAGGAGAAGTGCGGTCGGTACGCAAATCTGTTCGCGCGTGGGTGTCACGCGTCACGGTCGGGTTATAGGTGTATGGGCCCACGTGAAACGTTCGGGAAGGGCTCATTCACGGCTCACACACGCGCGGGCGGGAGCGGTGACGTATCGAGGTTGTGTGGGAGTCGCCGCGTGTTGTCTATGGTCAGGCCGCGGCGCGTGCTCGCCGTTTATTTTGCAACGAGATTTACAACTATAACTGTAAATTAACTGTATCGAGCTGAGCCAAATCTAGGTCGTATGGAATCAGCATTAATTATCGCTTTAATCTCAGGTCCGATGTCGAGTCCGCGTACAATAGATCACATGATAGATAGCGACTCACGCCAAGGACGCGAAAGTAATAATGACGCGGGACGAGGAATGCCACAAGCGTTGTGGAGTGTGCAGCAACTGGGTTAATCTATTGTTTCAGAGACACGTCGGCGATGTGGGGAACAATTAAAGTGGAAAGAAGTCTAGGTCGCGACGGCCGCGGGTCCTTGCATTGTTCGAGATGATCGCGTGTCCAGTGTGAGTCCTCGTTCCATAAGTAACGAGGGTGGTACTCGATATACTCGCGGAGGAAACTCGGTATCGATTGTGCGAGTGTGCCTTGAAAGCTGCGACTGGTTTATTACAATGACCGAGGAGAAAATTCTCAATCAGCGCCGATTAAATATATTGCACGAGACGTAATTAAAATTAGAACTGCTTTATGAAGAAGAGATTTTGACATTTTATTCGATTATTATAAGAAACGAGTTCTTTACTTTGTGTCTGAACTAGTTTCAAGTAGAATTTCACTCGACGGAAGTTGGAGTACCTACGGTTCGTAGACCAACCAAGGCTGATCAATCAATTGTGCTGCAACCCTATCCTCCTCCACCAATCCGCTATAGAGCAGCGTGGTGGAAATATAAACTTATCAAACAAATATGAGTAGCAAAATACTTGTACAAATTTTCGCATTTGTCATGCAGGAAACAATAAATTATATGTCGAAACGGATTGCTAATAAGGTTTTTTGATCACAGTTACATTGTACCATATTATAACTGCACTTAATCCATTATATTTCTACACTTGCATACAAAGCCCTGGCTGATATTAAAAGCTTATCTTAAATCGGTCTCGTGTGATTGTTTTTAATGTGAGCTCTCTTTAAGAAAGATAATATTTTGAGGAGAAACCGGTACGCTCGATTATAGACTTTCTCGAGAACTTAAAACGATTGTCAGAATTTTCAGTTTGTGCATTAAGTTTATATAACGCATACACTGCTTTTAATTCGAATCGTGCAGGGCTGGCACCAAACGATTATAGTTAACCACAAATTTTATATTAAGATTATAAAGAGAGAATGCGAATCTTGTGTGTTTGTGTACATGTCCAAAGTAATTGCCGGAACTACGGTATCTATTTGAAAAATCCTTTTACCATTTCAAATGTACATTATTGCGGGTGGACATAGGATAGTAATTAATTGTTGAACCCGAATAAAGTCAGGACGGGCCGCTAATATACTTATACAATCACTGAGCTACGGCGCAGATCTTCGGGCGGCATAAGAGCATCCGATTTTTGCGTTGATCTTAAAAACACTATCCTTGTGTACTGGAGTAGGTTAATAGAGCGCAATATAATGAAAAGTTCTTTGCACCTTCACAATAACGAGAAAGACCCTTGCCCTCCGGGGGGTTGCCACTCGTGTAACCAAACGATTGAAATCTTTGTGAAATATAAATTTTAGCTAAAGTTCTGACATTAAATGAACCGCTGTAATTCATTTTAGAGAATATCAATATTTATCCTAGTTTATATTGATAGTAATGAAATTATGCAGCTAAAATACAAGAGTAGCTGTTTACTTATTTTTTTGATAAATTTAATGTTCATAAAATAGATATTATATTTCAAAGTCTATTAAATGTAATTGTTGATTTCGCACTGTTTAAAACATTGAAATAACATTGAAATAATCTTTATAAAGATTTAGCATTTCTATAATAGATTTTAATTGCAGTCTTTGTAGTTGTATTATATTATTCAAGTTTCAGGACATAAAAACAAGCCTCGATTGTTTAGGAAGTTATTTTAGAGTGTAATTAATATTACATTATTGTAAATATTTGCTTCTCAAATAAAGCTTGAACGTTACTTATTCAATTCCATATCTGGTTATATGTCTTGTGAAGAAAATATTACAGGTAAATAAGGACGAAATAAAAATCGATATCTCGATATAGTTCTCGAAAGGTTCACATGGAACCCTGGCCATCCGCTCTTGAGTTACTTTTGTACCGAGGACACAACCTTGTGATTCTGTTGGAACCGCGAAGCGACAACAATATTGAATTGTGATTACAACATTTCTAACTCGGAACTAATATTCTATTATGTGAACCCATTAAATTTGTTATTAATTATTTTGCTATTCCCTATGTGCATTAAAAATATTTTAAATTTAATTAATTATTGATAACAATTTTTTAAAAAGTATCTGTTATTTCAATAATCACCGAGTAACAGTTTGATCTGACGAAATTATAAATAATTTCGGTTATGTCATTTGTCTACGGATCCCTAAAAATTGTCTTTAAAACGTAGAAAATACTTCTAATAATTACTATACATAACAAATATTTGTAATAATTAGAATAGATAAATATAATTCATCGTAACGTAAATACAATGTTTGTTGTGTTTTATGAGTTGAATGAACTTTTAAAGATCTAAAATCTAAAAGAACAAAAAAGAGAATGGCTTTGCTTTCGAACAAAAGCCATTAAGGTGCACAACGCAAAATCAAACAGAATTTTACAATATTTAATCACAACATCCTTAACCGACGCGATAACAATCTGAAGTGGGATTTATATTCGAGGCTAAGAATGGGTTATAAAATGAGTAACAAACAAGAACGCATTAGTGAAATAACACACGCACCGCATCGCCCTGGGAGAATTTGTACAAAATTATGTGTTAATTTCGAAAGCTCGCTAACAATTTAGCTTATAGCTGTGGTTCAACGAAAGAAAATCGTGAAAGGAAATTATATCGAACTGAGATATAAGGTATACACACTTCCTTAGGCGAAACTTCAAATTTAGAATATGACTGATTTAACGTTAAAGGGGAATCGATTGTGGATTAATTCGCCTAGCATATAAATTCCTGGGATGATTTTCGCGTACAAACATTTAGGAACTGTGTTTCAACATATAAATTGAATCGTGATAAGATTCATACAAATGTGATTGCGTAATTTTAAATACGTTTTTACAAGAGGAATGCCAATTTATCAGTAAGGAACAAAATACTGAACAAAATTTTTACAAATTTCAAAGTATAACTAACACTTAAAGATCTTCTCCACATAAATTCCGACAGTGACAATCCGATAGTGTGACAGTGTTAACGAGCATCCCGCCCTCGCTTCACATCAAAAACCTACGCCTAACGTTTAGAAAAAGCTCCCACATTGTTTAAAGAAAGGGGTTTTCTAAGTCTGTGAATTTGAAACATATTAATTTATTTGTAGCTGCAGCAGACAGTCAAAATTTTATTTACTGCTCTCTTAACAGAATATTAACTTTTCCGCGGGAATAGATCCATTTCCGTGGATAAGAAGTATCCTATAACTACTAAAAAATCAAGTAGATCATCTAAATCTGCTCAATAGTTTTAGTGTGACACGTGGTCAGACAGACAAAAATAAAAATACGATATGTACCTCCATATCGATAACAAAGTCTAACTACATTAAAATTTCCAAAAAATATTCCATGTAGAAAATCGATTCCGTTACAGAGGTTTTTTATTAGTATAGATTCGCACCATTGTCTTATATGAAACATCTGTTAAGAGCTCCTATGTTCTTGCCACTTCTCTCGAAGATCTAGTGAAGATTATTGCTACAACGATGAAGTCGATTGACTTTCAAAAAGTTTTCGTAAAACCAACTCTAAATTAAAAAAAAAAAAAACTTATTAATAACAAACATATTAATGATGTCAGTAGAACTATGCGGAGTGAGACTAATACAGTTAGCGAGACAAATGGTACTATCGTAATGTACATATTTTCGTCACTTTTCATATTACCCACGTCGTGTGATGTCGGGAACGCTATTGTTGGCGGCCGAGCTCCGAAATGAACGCTCATTGTCTATGCCCTACAAAACGTCGGATTCGCCGCTTTAATGTCGGCCGAGTAATTTTTTAGACGATTTGTCCGTGCCCATTCAGTACACGATATTCACATACAAATTGCCTATTGTTTTTTAGCGTTACGGACCTTTTATTAATATACAGTTACCAGATGATCAGAAAGATTATAATTATGTCGATAATAATTATACAATCTTTCGGTTGCTACGAATTGATGAAAATAGAAAACATTAAAAAAACGTTTACACACTCTCACTTCCCGCACTAGGATTCCCTGTGTTGCGGGCGGCATGGACATATACAAATATGACATGACAAACACCCATGACCCGAGAACAAACATTTATCTGTCACGTAAATGTCTGCCTCGGCCGGGAATCGAACCCGGAATCCCTAGGTGGTCGTATATCACTACCAACTAGGCTATAAGGTTAATACAAGTGCAACTATTAAAAATATGAAAATTAAGTTCTTTTTCCAAAAATTGATGCTGAAGCATCTTAAACATTAGACAGCATTGAGTAATAATCCATTTAGGCTCAAGAAAATTATTATTTGCAACTAAATAATTATTCCAGATCCTAAAGCCTCATGGTCTGTGTCAGTCGTAAGCGATCGATCGAGTTAAAATAATATCTTGCGCTGTCGGAAGTTATGGGAGGCCGTTAGTTGTAAATTTTCCAAGAGCGCTTCCGTGTTTCGGAGGGCACGTTTCGATTGTTGTCGTACGGTCACAATCTTTAAGACTCGTCGGAGATCTTCCATATTTTTTTATACCCAAGTTGGTTACCTTTCTACGAATTCGCACTGCTAAAGAGTGGTGGCGAACTCGATTTTATACGTGTTCTACTGCCTCAGAACGAAATTGGCTGGATACGACCAGAGTTAGTTTTATTATAGCAGCTTCATATTCTTTTACAATAGAAGTCGCTGGCAAAATTCTAGTAATTAACAGGTAAATGCTACTAACTAATGACATGTACTGGTAGTTACAACGACTTCAATAGTTTGGCCGCTTAGAGCAGACCGGAGGAAGATCAGTCCGTGAAGCGAGCGAACTGTGGAATCACGAATGGTTCAAGGCCAGTATGTAGATTTGCACGCGAAATACTTTACTTCGCTGACTGTCGCGCCAGTCCAGGACCAATGTCAATAATGTCAATCATTGATGACGAGGGTTGCCAGGTCGGAGGACTCAATCTCCTATACAATGTTTGTCATAATTAACGAAAATAATAATATAGTATATATGAAATTTTATTTCTTTATATATATATATATTTATTTGTATCTTAAACACTATTTTGTATTGAACGGCGCGCTTATATTTATTTTTCCTTAAAAAATGCGACATAATTATGTATCTATGTATATCAATAGCCTAAAATTACACATAATACATTTACATTTGTTTAATTCTAATAGTGCTACAAAATTATTTATTGAATTCAAAAGCCTGATCCATTTGAAAGTGACGTGATATGAAAGTGTGCGTGAAACTCAAAAACAACAATTATTTTATTAAAAGCTGTTCACTGAGTGAGCTTTTATGCTTTATCGAAAGCCTGGATATAAAGGTCTAGAGAATCGGAGAAGTAATTATATAAGATATATATTCCCTTATTCAATTCACCATAAACTTTTCTGCAGCTGTGAGTTTGTGGTTTTCATCAATTCCCCGCTTCCGCCACGTATCACGTAAAACAACGAAACAAATCCAAATCGATCGCGGCCGCACGAAAATCGATTTGAGTCATAATGATACGAGTAAATAAAACTCGATACACACCCATTGTACCCGCGCACTTTCTCTGTGAGGCAACTAGAAGCTCTTGCTAAGTAAACAAATGCTCGCGTAACTAATAATATGTGTGAAATTAACCTGTGACAAGTAAAATGTAAAATTGATTAGTTCAACGACTTCTGATCTGAATTACGTAGCACGAAGCTTGGTTGATTGAAATTACGATTAAATTTCGACGATGGTGAAATCTGTTCTACACTTTAATTATACTGGAACGTAAATGTATTTAAAACATGAGGTGGCTATATGTATTAAAAATATCTTCATATTATGCCTACAAGCATTAATTAAAGTGTCAGTTGGAATTCTAAAAATACTTCTACTACCAAAGTGCGCTGAAGCAGCGTTATATATAATGTTCTTGATCATAGCTGTTAGGAGGGAACGGTGCTTTATTGTAGGCCGTTAATTGTTAAAAATTATAAGTTTTAGTTTTGTTATAAACAGCTTCAGTTTCTTTACAGGTTGTTATTAGTCTAGTTTTATATAAATTAGTCAGTATATGGTCACCGTAAAATGACGTTGATAACAGTAAAGGCTCATCGTTGCTTTGCCAACCAGGACGGAAGCAAGGAAGCGGCTATTAAACCAGCTTTTTGATACTGCATCCGAATTTATTTATTCACAGAGTTGTACAAATTAATGTTGATTTAGAAGAACTAATTAATTAAAATCAAGCAACATTATAACAATGGAGTCTCTAATTATGATTGCACATTCTTCACGATCACATGTCAATATTTTTTATCTGATGACCTATTGCGTACAATTGAGACAAGTCGTATTAGTGGAGTGACTGTTAACATTAGACGAATTATGCAAAATGTAGTCGAGAGCAACGTGTAATTTACAACTGCGCGGGGTCGTCATGACAACACCTTGTACATTGTAATTATTAATTCATGATGTGTTACACATGTCAAAAGTATGATATGTGATGCAATGGTCTCTACGATATATTCATGTAAAATATCGAGCCAAGTCTCACGACTAGGTAACTTTGTTGTAAAGCGTTCGAGATTCTCGTATCATGTAGAGACAATCCGTGTCTCAATTTAATTGATTGCTCTATAGTTTTCGCTCAATTATGTAATGTATATTTTTCGCTCAATTAGATGATTTATTCACATTATTGTTTATAAATTATCTTTTCAATTTTTTGTCATTTAATTAAGATAATAATGACTATGATAAATATAGATATAATGAAATATATTTTATTTAAATAAATATTATCTTAGCTTAGCTGTTTGAATGCCTGTCTCCCGCAAGGGAGCTTCTATTTAGAATTCTGCATACATTTAGTTTTTCAAATTACGTATTACAATTTAATTATTATTAGACTTCGTAAAATGAATATCTAAAACTTCTCCATGTATTCTAAGACGTGTGAAGTCTGCCCATATTTTTCCCAGCTATATAGCTTTGTAGCATTTGTCCATTACTTGGTGACAAGAGTCTCTAATGAAGCACTGAGATGATTATGCGGTGTGATGAAGTATATTACGTCTTTGGATTTAGAAAGAGACGAAAATTTATTTACATACTTTTCGTTTTACTAGCCAACTATCGCTCCCGGACACTAGCGTACGTTCGTCCTTCAACTTGGCGGGGTCACTTTCGTGCAACTTTTGTAGATTTCTAGCGACGATTTAGCTCTATTTTATAACTGAATAGGCGTCGTTATGTTACGAAAACTAAATTTACGAAAGTCATGGAAGCCACTAAGTTATTCAAATTTGTTAAATTTAATTTCAGCCTTTTATAAAATTACTATTTTAAATCAGTTGATGATTTGTCATCAACATCAGTTATGAGTACTCACCACTGAAAACTGTTACATTACATCGTAGAGAGAAGCGTGGAAGTGTGAACCGACAATATTTTCTGTATAAGTAGTTAATTTTTATTAAGTTGTACACCTGCCTAATTAGCAATACAAAAAATATGTTTTATAAACACTAGCAAAATTAAAGGTGTGCGAACCCTGAACGTGTATAGGACGCATCGAACCTATTGATATTAGAGCAAGCATAAAAACTTAGATTGGCTCCAAATGGCTGTTTACGTGTGTGGTCAGCCACAAAACTGATTTGCTCCCGACAAACCGGCGCTATTGACTCACATACCGTGAGTCATACGTGTTCACTGTATATCATCTATAGTAATTTGTGATACATTTACCAGGAACATCAGAATGACTTTAGCGATTCTAAGTATTGTTTAGTAAAAACGTAACAAAACAACGCTACGTATTCTTGTACCTACTTAAAAGTTCGTACAGAGCGAGGTAGTAAAAGATTATCAAAGCAAGCCATTGTTTAAAAAAAAAAAGAAAGTCTTGCTTACCTGTGGTTTCGGTCCGAAATCACGTTTGTTATAATTATGAGATTTACGAGACATACATGTAGGAGAATGTGGTTGGTTAATGGCGTAGAGGTTTTACGAAACAAAATGTGGTTTCCCGCGCTTTGTGCCACCGCCGAAACTTCGAGATCGCAGGACCCGGAATTCATGAACTGATTTTGATTTTCTTGTTCAGCTTTTTGCGATCGTAAAAAAGTATACTTCACTTTCAGCTTCGGTTACACCTTTGTAATATTTTGAAGTAGGTGAACTACAAACCAACATTGGGTTTAGAGATTTGCGGCAGTTATTTGTTGGATAATTATGATACAATGTATACTCGTAACTTAAAAGATAGAATATAGTGCACATGTATGTAAATTTCTAAATTTTGTTTACACTAACAAGGCGGCGGTAAGAAAAAAAAACAACGAAGATACCACACAGGAAAATAGAAGCGTTGTAATAAATTGTGTTTAATTTCTTTACTATATTATGGAATTAAATATGACTAAAAAATAATACCGCAATTTTATCATTAACCAACATTTCTAGACAAATTGTAGCGGGAATTGAAAGTGATAAACGGAGTGCACAAAATGAAAGTATGGATATTTTTAAAACAGTAATGTGAAATTACACGTTTATTATTAATAGCATTAGGTACCTACTTAAGCCGCTCCATCCATTATTTTGATATATATTATTTGTTACTTGTTTATGATATCGCAATTCCTATTCATTCTATGTCCTAATTCATAGGACATCTTACGTACGACGGCAACGTACTACGTAAGGACACGTTCGATTTTTTTTTAATGACAAATCAATACAAAGGCGAGCGCCGGCTTTATTCGATTATTAAACAATTGCATAATAATTCGAATTATTAGTACAAGTGTTCATTTTAGGAATAGTAAAAAAAATGTTTAATTTCTTGAACTAAGATGACTTTTATTATAAACCTGCTGTTGTTATCATTGTACCTCGAGAGAAAGATCAAGAGAGATTCGCGGCAGTGATAAGTACTGAAGGTATTTAGAAGTTTTTATTTTTATTTTAGATAAATAACATAGTTACATAATAGTTTTTTATTAATTACTAGTGACCCACCTATGCTTCCTTCAGGGATAAATAAATTGTTCACGGTGTCATGTATATGTTTGTGGTATTGTGTAAGTCTAAAAGAGTTTCAATCGGAGTTCTACGTTATCTATTCAAAACTAACATAATATTTATATATTCTAATCTACGGAAATAGAAATAGGCAGATAGATAGACACTACGAGTATAAGTTTATTTGCTCGCATAATTATGGCGAAGGAGGAAGGCTTTAAACTTTCTCATTATGATGTAGGTACCTAATAATGATCGTGATGTTGGTTTGATACCAGGCGTTTGTCGTATCTTATTAAGGAGTAGTTTTTTACTAGATATTTTGATTCCAGAACAGGTGAGATCTCTTCAATGTTGGTGCCAACCAAAGTTTCTCACCGCAAAATCGTCGACATTCATTTTATTTCGCAAAAAAATTAAGTCCATCTTAAATAAGCTTATAGCTTGGTATATTTCGATTAACATCAATTAAGACCAAAGAAAATGTATACAAGATTCATCTCGTGGTTTCGAAACCAAATTGGGACAAAAAAACGAAGATAGACAATAGAAGTTTAAAAACATTTCTTAAACTTGTAGTGTATTGAATGACACTTGATGTTAATAGAGTTTTTTGAAATATTAATACATTAATTTAATTTAATTAATTAATTTTAGTTACTATAACTTGTTATGTTACAGTCCGATAATTTAATTCTACTTATTGATAAGATGACAAGGAAAACAAACTACGCGAAGTTAATTTAATTATGCAGTTTAATGACTGCAGTCATAAATTAAAGAAAAGGGGGCGGGGTTGAAAGAGATACAAAAAAACGAGACAAAAGTCTAGATAATAAATAGATGTCATGATTCTTATTAGTTCGTAGTACGGTTTGAATTTTTGATGCCACCTTATCATCAATCTGTAGTTTGGCTTCTTGTAAAAATCATAACCTAAGTGAGTTCTTGGAACTATTTGGTGAGTATAGTGCAGAAGCCAGCGAGAATCAGTGTGAATAATTTAAAAGATTCGCGTACAATCCGAAGACCGGTAACAATTTAAAGTGTGCCGCCATATTTCTTTATTTTTTATATCAATAGCTGACAAATAAACAGGCGGCCAAAGTGATTCATACCGGCAGCCATAGCGACTGGAACTTCAAAGGAATCAGCGACGCGTTGCTGGTCAAAAGGAAGCGAGTACAGACTTTTTTTTTCAGTGACCGAACTCTTCATGGGCACAGATTTTAATTGCTTTCTAAAATCCATTCGCCGCTCGATTCCCATGACGGTCGCTGTGAAATTGACTAGCACACGTAGATGCATGACATGTAGTTTTTTCGGTGGGTTTTTTGTGTTTATCGAGGAGAAATCTCGCCGCGTGCGTCGCGGTCGTTGTGCCGTTTTCGAACGCACAACACGCGTGATCTTATTTCGAATCTCATTCACGGAAAACTCATTCAAATTTAACGGCCAGAATCAATTCGGCGCGATGTGAGACGACACACCGCTACCGGTAGACGAACGTAATATCGGTGAAAGGGAACGTATCGCGGCCGTATTAAGGATGAATGGATTATGGAATATTAATTATTACGAGCGGCGCTCACAGCGGGCAGATACGATCACGCATGCACATCAATCTCGCTCCGAATTGTGTCGGCACCTCTTTATCGGCTACAAAAAATTGAGAAGAGCTTTTTCACATGGTCGCGAGCAGACAATGGAGTGCGCATCTCACTCGTTATTAAATTCGTATAAAATTAAATCTAATGTGTGATTCCAGTTCCGGTTGCGTGATGAGAATTTCGAATAACTGTTCGTCTTGAGATATTCGGATAAGCCAAATACGCGGGGGCGATTTGAACGGCAATAATATCCATAATTCTCAAAAGGCGCTCCAGGTAAGTATCTCACGCGTTATTCTAAATAATGGAGTGGTGATCGCGGGGTACTAAGGCGGATACTCTCATTAAAATAACCTTCAATACATCCATATTATTGATAACTTCTCCGCATCGTAAACTGCATAATTTACAGTGTGGACATTAAGAGGTTGGCGGCGCGGTCGCACATTTTCATCCAATTAACCGGGAGTATTTGTCAGTGATGGTTGAGTAACGGGGTTCTACTGAGTGTTGCAATAATCTACTATTATTTTATAATTAATAGTAAAGCATAGTACACTGGAGTGTATAGTCAGGACTACATTTTATCTACTAGATTCGTCATATTTTTGCCCTAATTTAATTGTTTTGTAGTAGCGAACATTCCTACTACTAACACTGGATCTATTGGGATAGGGATAAAACAAACTAGAGAAAAATTTAGTTCTTCAGAGCACCTGCATGATAACATCGGCGCGTAGTCGCATAACAAAGCTGTCAATATGTAGAGTGCAGCATCTGCCCTGTATTAATACTGTAGAGATCAATGGTCGTACTTACGAACATGACGCCGCGCTACCTAATGGTCGTGCACTGTCAAACCTGACCGGTCGGTGCGGCTATCGTTTAACTTAATTTATATCTCATTTCGCACGTCCGGACCAATGCGTAAGCGATGTATAATGTTCGTAGACAATGGTGTGATTTACGTAATTTCGTTGTAAGAATATTTCTAAGCTTCGCCATACAAGAGGTAAGTGCGGGTAATGATACCTCAAATATGTCGGAGGTCACGAATGTGACAAAGCCGCGCCATAACGGAAACATTTTCTAGTCTTGTAAGCATCATTTAGTTTTAACATAGCAAAATTATTCTTCCGCTCAGTAAAGAACAGGGGATTTCAAGATAAAACGTGCGCGGCTCTTGCTGCTGCGTTCCCAGGTCTCTAACGATGTTTGGGGAATAGCGTTCAGGGTAATCCAATAAAATTATTATATAAACTACCCACATGTTTATTATTCATCGTGATTATTACAGTTGATAACCGGTCCGGTCCTCGGCTCGAGAGTCCTCTAAGACCATTAAATATACCACTGTCCTAATATTGGCAGACTTCACAACAATTTTTAGAACGTTATACCTCTTGGGTAGGTAGGTTTACTCACGATAATTTCCATCGAAGCGATGACAATTCATTTTCAATTTGCCTTTGATATTGAAATTACTAAGCTATAAATGTTAAGATTGTTAATTTTGTCGTATTATATTGTAGTAATACGTGATCACCCATTGTAAATGATGCAAGGACCAGTTGGTGTTAGTAGGTATTTTTTCTGACATTAAAGGCAATGAACCACTGCAAGTTCTTACATTGTAACTATGACTGTATTACAAGTTACTTAAGATTACTACGTTACATTACGTGTTACAGCGCATTAACTGCTTCGATATTTAAAAATTAAATAATTAATCACATTTAATCGTGATTATCAACGCCATGATGAAGTTAGTTGATCTCAATGTTTTTTCGCTCAATGTTCCTTTTGGAGGCAATTTTTTTTATTGATATCGACATAACGCGTACTCGTATATGACAGAGGTTTTGAAATCGGTTTTATACTGGAAACTCAAAATGAAACACATTTACGGTGTGAAAGGTAATGTATAAGCACATATCGTAAGGGTTTTTTGATTTCCAGGTTTAATAACAACTAGTCGGACACTATACGAACAAGCACTTTGGTAGTTTAATATCTGTAATGAATCAAAAGTTAGATTGCTTTTATTTGGAATCTATTACAGCTAGTCCTGAGTTCAACGTGAAGTTAGTACACATATATTCCTTGAGCCACATTACATAAGCTGCTCTTCACATAAACATTAAGTGTGGTGTTGATAGGTTACAAGGACACAGGTTCAAGAGTTGTTTCATTACTGGAACCAAAAGGGAACGGTGAGGAAGGCGCACTACCGAATCCTACTTCGACAATGCCTGTTTCCTCTTGGCGAATTGAGTCAGAACTTATTTATATATTAATAATGGTTATTATAATAAACATCTAATCTAGTTTGCTTATTAATACTGTTTATCAAGAAAACATATTATTACATCATAACAGTTCCATTTTTGGTATTTGGCTATGGAAATTGGCTTTAGCATGAGTAGATTGCATGAAATTTTATTTAGTAATCCGTTTAAAAATCCAAACCCCGGTTTCATTTACCTCTCGTCCTTGTTAACATTCTGAAACTGACATCACAAAGTGCTGCTCTCATTCATCTCATTAGACCATCATATAGTGTATAAGTTGAATAGATATGTCAACATTCTGAACTCCTGCATCGTCTCATCGGACTCGGCTCCATTGGACAGTACGGTTTAGCATATACGTGTAACTTCTGTTCATTGTATACCCTACATTGCACCAAGCATAATAACATAGGTTAGAAGGCATAGAAGTTGCGTCATCGCGCAAGCACGTTCGGTCCTAAACTAATTAATGATGACGCCGATATGGTATCAGTGGGCTCGGCATTTTCAATCCTCGACGATTAAACCCAAATTGCTATTGCCTAAGTAACGATACGCATCTCGGGAGGCTAATGGACCGGCTATGTTATAATTACTTCGGCGTACCTATTACTTAATTAGGTTGATCTTTTGAGAACAAAAAATACTTAGTGAAGATTAAAATTTACATGTTTGGCTTGTCAGCACAGGTATTTTTTATCGTAACTGGCGACGGTGTGGACTGGTCATATTTATGATAAGTGGTCACCGACCATTCATATCCGTTACGCTATAAGTTACCGGCGAAAAGAGAAACGGTAAATGCGCTTGTTGACTAGGTCTGTCATAGAAACCAAAACATGTCAAAATATTTTACAATTTAAGATAAGAATGATAGTAGCCTCATGCAGGAGTGTCCTCAAGTTAAAACTGTGTCTAAAATACAGAATCCAGCGACACCTAACACGAGGGATTTGTCTATCTGTAGGTCTGTCCAGCTCTCTGTTTGTGCAGGTATCACGCAGAAATCATTCACCAGATTTGAATTACACTTGGTCAATTTGTAACTTATGTTATAGGTCATTATGTAGGTTATTATTCGTCTCAGAAAATAGATCTGTTTCCGTAGAATCGTAAGTAAAATTTATTGCGGACTTTCTGTTAAGAGATAAGGTAGTAAATTAAGTATTGGCTGGCTTTTTTGGAATTATTGCAATAAATAAATATGTCTCTAATCTTTACAACTATTAAAACCGATGCCATAGGTAAAAAAAAAATTTTGAATATCGTATAAAAAAATAATAAAAATATTTTGAGTGCAGGTGTTAAATATGAGGCGAAGATTTATTGACGCGACGCGAGGATGGATTGATTACTAGTAGAATAATATTAGTTTTCTTTCAAAATTTGTCATTAATACATGTTTTTGATAATGACCTCTAACTGCACGACTTACGATTTATATTTCCATACCAATAATCAATAAAACCGAAAATGCTACTTATGATGTCTGCTGAGTGTAACCAAGCTAACATGGACAAAACAAATTTATGTACCAATATTATTATATTCTATAATGTATTTAAATATAAAATGTATTTAAACTCACTTAAATAAATTATTAAGTAAGTAGATAACATTAGACGTTACTAAGTTCGAATTAAAATTTTCAAGCGGATTTCGCAAACTAGAATAACACTAATATATTTCAACTGCCAAAAATTTAGAACGGTGGTTTTGTAATTATAAAATCACACAATTTTCCAGTAAAGTGATGGTTTGACACGGGCGAGGCTGCTCTGTAGTAAGGGAAATTCCGTGGGCGTTAAAGACATGCAGTGTAGTGTAACAATAATTTATGTGAACATTTCTATCCGCTATTTATTCAGCAGGTGACGGTGGTCGTGAAAGGTGAGAGCGGTACCGAACGGCCTGAATGGGCTCGGGACGCACACAGATGATAAAAGTTGATTATAGTTCGTATTCAATTTAATTTATAATATATAGGACAGTGAATCATTTGTTATAGACGGTTAGATGGCTTGGCAGATGCTTTGCAGTACATTTAAATATAAATCATTTAGTTTATAACTATAGAATTTGTTATAACTAAAACATCACCTATCCTATCGTAGATATGAGTCATAGTATTGACAAAATAAAAAACTTAGAGATGGACAGTGTTGCTAGCATCTTCTCGGAACAGTAAGTGGTAATCGAGAAAATTAACGTGTCCAAAATAATGCAAGGTTTTCACAATAATTACCAATGAAACGGGTTACAGTTATAAGCATAAAGGGACTAGTCTTCTGCACGGTTCAAACACAAGTGAGGCCGGTCATAGCGCCTTTTCGTTAGCTAGGCTCCGTTGCAGGACGAGTTGCCGTAAGTCATAGCGACGGTGCTGCCATCATTCGAGTCATGTGCCGCGTTTCGCTTAGCAACTGCATTCATGACTGTCTTCGACAAATATATTGTGTGAATATGGCCTGAATCAGCCGTTCCAAAGTTAAGAGACCATTAACAGACGCACGCATAACTATTATAATTATATATATGTAAAGCGTGACGATGAATCATTTATTTTTTTAGGTAGATATGCTATATTATTACAAGTCCACTTACATTTATAGAATAGGTTTAATAAAAAAAATTAGAAAATTTTATATGGTAGCAGTGGAGCCGGTTACCAATTTTCTTGATTTATCGTTATTTACTTACCAGCGGCCCGTACCGACTTCGTTCGGGATCTACAATTGTTGTACACATACACTTGATATTAGCCTATATCCATCTGGTATAATGTACCCTTCAAACGGTAAAAGAAATTTTCAAATAGTTGCCATAGTGCCAGAGATTACTTTCCGCAAATAGACAAATTTACAAAATTCGCATTCTCTTTATAATATTAGTGTAGATGTATTATTTTTTGAACAAAAAATAATAAGGAAGCTTGACTAAGGTATCCGGGAATATATTAAACAAAAAAATATATTAATATAGAGACTCAGAATATCACAGAAGAACTGCCTATTTTATTGTTTTCAAAATAAAACGAGCGCGATAAGTGAAAGGCGTTTATAAATCTTTAAACCGTGTTTGCTTGATTTATTTTGATTCACACTAGATCAATCAATGTATAAATAGTTTCTATTGATCACAGTTAATCGAATAGGAATTATTGTGACGAGTATCGATTTTATTTTAAAACAGTAACTGGACCGTGTCTGTACATTATATAACATTAAATAATTATCTCGTGATGTGTACGCATGTCTCATTTGTTGTAGTGTTATACAAAATCGATTATTCAATCGATTTTGACGAGGTTTACTGTATGAACGGCTATTTATGGACTAAAACGATCATTGCGAGACCTAAGGCCTCTGATGTGGCTTCACGACCACCATTTAACGAAAGCAGCAGGTATCAATGGCTTTACGTGCTGTCCGAAGCACAAAAGGATACGTATCTATACTCATACAAGAACAATAATGAACTATAATTTCAGAATTCTTGCGAACGAAGTCGCTTCCCAATCTATTCATAGAATAAAAAATGCATAGCATTCGATTTAGCAATTAATTATTGCACAACAAACACTTTCGTCACATCAACACACTACGTAACATACGTCGTTTTATATGTTTAATGATAAGCGTAATTACGCATGTAAGTGGCTCTCGGGTGTAATTATCGGTGATACTATAAACGAAAGCTCTCGGAACAAAACAATGAACATCGAATGTGGGACGGAAAAAAGAACAATTAAACAGGTCCAGTCACATGGTTGCGCGTAATGATATGTTATGTAAAACAGGTTGTGCGCTGTTTTCATGGTTGACAAATAACAATAACATACGTGTTATTTTCTAATCATGACAAATAATTAGTTAAAACATTTTATAATAGGGACGGATTGTTAAATATTAGTCGAAAATGACCGTTTCACGTTTTCTTTTAGCTTTGGATGAAGCTATTGAATTGAATAATTCGATCGATAAGCGTGTGATGTTTGATTTAAAACATAAGTAGATGTCCTTTTTTTGCATTGCGCATAAGCAAAATTACACGTCAAAAATGAAATGATGTTTAAAAATGACCAGGGATTGCAACGACCACTGATACTAGGACTTAAGGCTGTACTTAAACTTCGTTGCAACTGAAATAGACAATAGCATATCTTTAATCGAACGAAACAGTTTGTAGACTATAAATTCATGTCGATGTCGTAATGGTTGTAACCAAAACATTTAAACGCCACGTGTACAAAGAGTAGCAGTTTACAGTACGAGGGCGTATGAATGAGCAGTTTAGTAAAATAACAATCGCTTCTTTACAGTCAGCAAATGGTGGCGTCTATGTGAGGTGTGAAGCGTTCGCGAAATTCTATCGAAGTTTTGGGGAAGAGCATTGAGGATATGAGTATAATTATTAATAATTGAAAACCTGCAGTCCGGTCAATAGTGACCGGATTTGACGGTGGCTTGGGTCTTGGCTGTGCGTGGAGTCTACTCTCCATCCCGAACGTGACACAATAAATTCTTGTGCGGATAATATAAGTGTATTAACGGGTAATAAAAGAAAATAAGAAATAAATCTATATTGCAAATTGGCGATGGTATCGAATAAAAATTTTGCAAGTTATGGTCAGTTACGGTAGTCTGGTTCTATCGAGTTTTTCCATTCAGGATACTAAATATACCTATTATTTTATAACGCTGTCACTATGATACAATCTCAAACGGTGTTGGTTTTTATTTCAACATTAAAGATGTTGGGCCACGGTAATTTCTTATTATGTGCCAGCACATAATAAATTTATTATTATATGTAGTACATACTCACTATAGCAGCACCCGCTATGGACTTCTTTAGATTTATGTCTAAATAGTGTTACAACAGGATGAAGCCCTCTTTTGTTTATTTTTGTTGCACTTCTATACAGTCATTACGAATATACTTTAAATTGTAAATAGACCTTCAGTTTATTAGATCACCATGTATCTACGTTTAATACATTTAGGTAACTTTGAATTCAATTTTACCATTTAATATGAAATAATGAAACGATTTGTCTTTATTCCTAAACTATCAAAAAATTTTGTCATTTTGAAATTTTGCACGTTTTGAGTCTTCGAAAAATTCGTGAAATTGATTATAATATGTTAAATAAACTTTCTCATGTAGATTACTATTTTCTGTCTTAAAAACATGTCGTCGATTTTTTTGTTAAAATATTTTTTGTTTGTGTTCTGCAAAACAAAACAATGGTATTTGTTAAGTAGTTCTATATTATCTTTAATTAGTATTCCAAAAGAATGTCACGTGCAAAAATACTTTTTCTGTTACAGTTAGATATGTTTAATTTCGAAGTTACTTAAAACTCTGTTCATAAATCAAAGTTACCCAAAACACTCTTTAAGCCGGTAATGATTCGTTTAAATTATTTTAAGCACTTTAAATGCCACAAATTGTAACGCGTAAACTAAATACTTATCATATAATACCATCTACTATACCACGTTACGAGTATAATAGCAAGTAAATGAATTATAATTAGAAACGTTGTAAATTATATGATTTTTCTACAAATCAATTAAATATGTAACTCAGACAATGGTCGCAAAATGTTCAATGTTATCCTCGTCATTTCGCGAACAACAGCCGGCTCTTGTAGACTTGTATTGCGTGCTAATATCAGTGACACGTTTTTTCCAAAGTGACTTCTGCAACAGACGTACATACTTATAACTCTGTAGACAACCTCCAATTGACACACAATCCTATTTGAGTTACAGGTACTTGGAGACCGAGATGAAACACCACATTAGAAACTGCTGGTGGTCCACGAAGTACAAATACGACGTATCAAAGTTATCAATAAAACCCATCTTGACATTAACAATGTTTTTATCTGATTTTAATAATATTTACCTAATAATTAACACATCACACGTGAGGTACGAGCGCAGGGAACGTGGCGCCGCCATAAACTGTGCGAGTACAAAAAAATTACGTGCTGGTTAACACAATAGCGAATGGCAATTAACATTTAGCACGCAGATTTACTCGTAAGTATGTATATTATATTCCATGCTTGTCATGAGCCGCGCTTTTTTGCCTCCATTCTATTTATGCTGTCCTGCAATTTTGTATTTAAATAAATTACATAGTGTTACTTGAAGGATTTTAACGTAAAAGACTCTCTAACCCGATCCTCACGTGGTACCCTGGTTGACACTATATACAAGTTACAAGTTGTTACCTGGTACAAGTTTATAGCTCGAATTTGGTTTGAAGAAATATAACCAATGCTGTCTTATATTTGATATAGTTTTAACATGAACATGGGTTTTCGTCGCAACTTATATAACACTAGCCGCTCACCCTGATTTTATTCGGGATTAATTACTTGTACATGATATATAGCTTATGTCCATACGGAATGATGGTAAATTTTAAATGGTAAAATAATTTTTCAAATAGGTGCCGTAATGGAGATTACTTTCCGCATATACACAAACTGACAAAATTTGCGCCCTTTTTTATAATATTATAATTTATTAAGATTAGTATAGAATATGTCCAATTTGTAAATGTATCTTGAATTTGTTAAGCTAATGTCATAAGAATAAGTTTCGATCTAGAAGGGCACAGCTAGCAAGTGAAGTCTTTTCAATACTTATAATTTACTAAAGGGATAACTTAAAAATGGACGTCGAAATGAAATACATCTTATAATTAACTAATTAACTACCTTTACTCTTTGATCGTTTACATATGTTTCCTTGGAAAGCGGCGTTTATCGAAGATGCGGCAAGTAGGTCACCGGCGCGCCGATTGAATGTAAATGCGCATGCGCAGCGACCGACGCTTCCACTGTCATCCTCCATACTATCACCATGTTTGTGCATGGATATACCGTTTAAAATTATATAGGCAAAAACTTGGGTTCGTACAACTACAAAACTCAATCCCTAATGATTGACTGATCACAATGAAGTGAATAAATATTCAATAAATTAATTTATAACAGTTTGTAAAGCGTAGGTTTTTTATGCGAAACGGGGCTTATTTTTTTTAATGACTATTAAATTAATAATAAATAGTATTATTAATAATAGGTATACGAATTTTTTGTTGTTGTTGTTCCATGTTATCACAACAGAAGAAGTTTGGCTCATTCTCTAAATACTTAATACTTTTGTTTAACAATATACTTTTAATAAAAAAATGTAATGTTGACTTATGTATTGTTCTTAATGATTATACACGTCCTGATTTAGCTTAATTTTAGGTAACCGAATGATTTTGTTTGATTAAGTTGTACCTATATATAATAAAGTAGTTAAAGATATATTTTAACTAACAAAAATCATTAAAAAAATTAACAGTCATATAACTGTATTGAAAAGGTACAAAAAATATAATTTATCCGGTATAAAGACAACCGAGGCGTGGCGACCCTTCTCACCCTTGCGTGCGCATGCGCAGTCTGCCAATGTCGCCGCCATGCATTTTCAGTTTTTTGCTACCCTCGAAGGTCGTGTGCCCGATCGCCACTGCCTCGCGTGTCACAGATTTGTGGCATATTATCATTATTTCCCAGTGTTGTACTAGAATGTGATTAACACTTATTTTTTAATTGCCGATGATACTAAGAAACAGAGGTCGTGCTCAGTACGCGAGCTCGCCATGACTAACGTGAGGTCGATAAATATATTATCCTGTTCTAGATATTTGCTTTGTAATGTAAAATTTAGTTAATGTTAATGTAATAAAAAAATAAATAAAATAAAAAAATAAAAATAGGTCAGAACAAATTTTATGTAAGTTATTTTATTAATCGAACATTTTTAAATATACTTTAATTTGGAAGTTAAATAATAATTATTATTATAAGAGGTCACACACACCCTCTTCTGGACCTACATGGTCCCTGTGTTGCGGATGTCTTGGACATACAGAATCATATATCCGACATATGATCCAACCGGGCCGTGAATCGAACACGGGACCCTTCACTCAGTTCATGAATTATGCGATCCACATGCTTATGATACAGACACGAATTTGCCGCTGGCCAACTTGTCAACATTCATACCGTATGCGGAATATTGAAGTTAAAAATGGTTAGAAATAGTCGAATATCGGTTTTAACGCGATCATATCAGAAATGAGTGCATAGTTTTCTATGCCGTTTTTACCAATATATAGAATAATGTATTCTGGATAAAAATTAAAATTTGTAAAACGCCTGATAAAAACTAGAAATATCTCTTTATTATTTTTGAATGCAAGGGTTACGTTTTCCGAAGCGAAACGAGGGTGGGTTCAAAAAACAGCTCTTTACTAGTTATAGCTAGATTTATCTATTTTATAAAATTTATTACACTCTTGCCAATGAAATGCACCACTTTTTATAGTCGGCAAACAAACTTACGGGATCCTTAATAGTGGATAGGTATAAGAATTGGGAAGAGTAAGATGTATGGATAGTAGATACATCTAGGGATATATGTAATACCAAGGAGCGAATTGTAAAACTGGTCTTGGTAGCCGAACTTTGCATATGACAGCGGTTGGTAGCTAGCCAGGTAAAGAACAATAGCATTCATCAGTAGGTACTGTCGGAGCGAAACTGACTGGTAAAGTGCCAAGTGACAGCCAGAACAGTCAACCAGTTCAGCAGGGTGCAACGCACAGAGAGGTTGGCTTATGAACCTATAATAAAAATAAATGTTAATACATATAATAAAATTTTAACTTATCGTTTTCTATACATGAAGAGTATATCAGAAAAAGTATTATTAGGGGCCTTTATACACAAATAACCCAAAACAATAGTTGTTATAATTTTTGTCTGTTTGTCTATTCGTTTGTGCGCGCTAATCTCAGAAACGATTGAACCGATTTCGTTATGGTGTTCACTAATGCATTGTGGAAAGCATCACTTAATATTTAAAGTTCGTTTCATTGCAATCCGTCCATAAATAAAAAAAAATATATAAATTTATATATTTCTAATTTTTAGAACGCGAAAACCCCAGTCATAAAACAATGCAATTTTTAACCATAAGGCGTAGTTTATCTGAAGCGAAACGAGCGCAGTTTGCTAGTATTAAACAAAATAACAGGTCAGCGATATGTGCGGGTAAAATTAGTATTTTAATACATGATAGGAGTAACGATATTGAAATGGTTAGGAACTACTACTTGTAGGTTAGACGTAGGGATAGGCGAAGTTGCATTTGAACCTTCATGTCATTTAAATGTATAGCTACGTTTAATTGAATGCTCTGTAAGTTGCCGTCATAAACAAAACTTTTCAAATATATTTTTCCTTCACCCCAAAAGTTAAATCAGTAGATTACGTAGGTGCCTAACCTTCAAAAAGTTATGTCTGTGAAGATTTTTGAACGCTGCTAAGTAGTTCGAAAGTTGAGGGCGCTAACCTCAGTTCTTTGCGGTTACACGTCATGTTAAATGGAATTACACTTTATTATCTTAACAACAGAGTACATTTCACGTATTAATAGTTTTATGCTGTTGGCCTATACAACAGATAGGGTGTTAAAATAAGATATTTATGTATCGCGATATCTTCATCAAAATTACGATACTCGGCTGCACTTGTGACGATTGCTGTAAATTATCCTACGTTACAAGATATCACTTAAAATTGGAACCTTAAAAACTATCCTCAGCTCTGTATGTTTGTATCTACACGATTCACTAATCTCTATTGCCTTTAAACGAATTTTCGTTTCCCGCAGAATGGTGAGGTGTCTCCGGATGGGACTGTATACTTTCTACAGACAGGGATACATACGGCCATCTGACGGTTAGTGGTCACCGTTGCCTATAGCCAGGAGCAACATCGAAGAATTCACCAAAGCAACGTTGACCATAGAAGACAACTCCTTTTACACCGTTACACAATTCCATGTCAGAGCGGAGCGGGAATACTTCAGGAAGGAGTTAATTATAAACGTGATTCCAGTTGATATGCATGAAGCTTCGTTATTGGGAACGTGGTGTGATAATGAAGGGTGACATGCAGATTCAGTCGAACAGAACCTCAAACATAGACCGTTGTGAGGACGGTAAAGATCAAAGAGAGAGAGAGATTCTAAGCCGTAAGTTTTCAAGCCTGTCAGTGATTCGTGGGGTTCCAATGGGTTAGTGTACTGCTTCGTCGTGTTCAGAATATCAAGCCTCATCGAGACTGGTTTAGGGTTAATTACTAGATGACGTAAGAATTGTACATCAATAGAGATGTTAACATCCAGGATTCCAACACTTTTGTTAGTAATGAGCGCGGTATCTTGGAGCAGTGGTTATATGATTTAGAGGAGTTTCTTCGTGGGGTTAAATTCAACTAAAGTGAGTCGACCCCATTCCAAACTCGCTTCAGAGTTATCAACTTTAGAGGCTAAATTGATTCTGCTATCGTCAGTTGCATTTGAGGGATATTTGCCAGATTAGTTTAAAACGCATCCTCTCCATTATCATCAGTATAGCTAAAAGTTGCTATTTATAATTTATATTAGTAAGAAAAGTGCGTGTCGGTAATGGCACAGTGAAGGGTTCTGCCGTCACTATGTGTAATTGGGATTAGTTTTACATCACTAAATATATATTTATATATCATACTGAAATTTTTAAGATATTTCTTATGTTCTAGATATATATTAAGATTATCTTAACATAACGCAAAATCCATAATACAATAAGAAAGTATCTCATATATGAAAAACTATACAATAACAGTGCCTATATTTTATTCAAATCAATTTTCGTTTAAAGCCTAAATTAAGTTCTATGATGTCAATTTTCTTTTCCAAAGTTCTCCACCTCATACTTTAAAAGTTGCGGGATATAATTGGATTAAAAAGGTTTGCGAAACCTTTACATAATTTCTGACATGCCCACATACACCCTGGAATCTTTTCATCCCCCAGTTCCATGTATGGAGGAGGAACCCCAAATTATGTTTTATCTGTAATTTTACTATCACTTTGTAGCGGTTTGTAAAAAACATGGTTCTTCCAAATTTATACTATTTAGCGATCACAGTCTTGGGATAAAATAGCTGTTAAATAGGAACTGATTACTTTATTGTTATATAGATACAGATCCCTAAAAACAATCCAACAACAATAATGAAAACACAAGTAATTGGAAGTTGTTTTAAGATATAATAAGATCGGCATGTATGATCGGATGTAATAAGATCGGCAGCCATCACTTAAGATTCAGGTATCGCCGAGAGGACATATTCTATTGTGGTTGAGTAGGCAATAGTTATCTTCGTTGTAAAACAAAAAAAAAAAAATCGTTCCATCACTATTAAGGTCACTAACTCCATCCATCCATGTTTATTACGATTGCTACAGCCACACAACAAGTCGAGTCGTGATTATGAGCAAATTAAAGGCAGTAATTGTTTTAAAACAAACTATTATCACTGCCATTCGCTTCGTCTATCTATGGCTTTACGACGCTACTGGTCCGTCGGATTGAGGTCTGGTAAATGTTTTTCCTCACCATGGAGGTCGGTGTAATACCTAATAAGTAATAATAATAAGTCTGCGGTGACGTGTAGATCGGCAACGACGAATTAAAAAATGTATAAATTTTATTGTATAACTAAACGCGCCAGGGTAAAAGAGTATATATATAACAGATATTTTGTCGTTTTTTTTGGAATTATATTCGTTGACCTACTTTTTTTTAACACAAATCTAATAACATTTTGCAATATTACAATCAAATTTCTGTCCTTGTTACTGCGAACGGAGGGTCAATTCCATAGTACGGTAATCTAAAAAACGAATGGGATTCTATTTAGAATGTATAAGCAAAATAATTATGCCTTTAAAATCCTGTTGCAATAAAGGCTAAGTTAATCTTGTTGTGAAAATGGTTCGCGTGAACTTTACCAGGCTCGATGGATCTTGAGGGAAAAATGTTGTCTATGCTCAAAAACAACTATCACTTTCTTTTAAAGTAAAAAAAGTTGTCTAATATATTTTTCATTACTGAACGCACTGATTAAACAAAGTATGATGATTGAGGGTCAAAAATTCTGATATAATCCTAAAGTAGTTAAGAGCGTCGTTTTAATTGTTTACGCAGCTTTTAAAAGATAAATGTCGAGCCTTCACCGGCAGCAACGAAAAAACCACCGAGAAAATCAAATTTCGAATTACTTGACGATTACAAATGCGCATAATGAGGAAGCCATCCCGACGTTTTGTGATTGCCAGTGGTTCCTGCCTACCCCTCATTAGATTTACGCACTACCATTAAGCGTAATCAACCTCTCATCACACACGGAGATGGAGGAAACAATAAAATGAACACTTATTAAAATAATCTCCGACATAGGCAGTTGTGTAATGAACTTTTGGTGTTATTCAAATAAGAGGCACACTGAACAGACTGTCTATTTTTAATTCTTTGTGCTAAATGTGTGCAGAAAGAAACTGAGCCAAAAAAAAAGTCAGCTACACGCATTCTCGAGCGTGCGTAAACATTTTAAACGTGGAAGTCGATTAAGTTTCTGTTCAGGAACAAAATGACAAGTGCGGAAACGTTGGAGAACCCCTCTGTGTTTTGTTTAGTTTCCCCACCGCACGTCGTCGGAGTGGAGCGAGTGCGTGCAACCCTTCATTACGACTTATGACTATTACGACGCAATCAAGCACTCGGCACATACGCGAACTACGGAAACAATAAAACAAAATTGACGCATAAAGCCCCCGGTTGAACTAATTTCCATTTGTAATTTAAGAATTTTTGTAGTTGAAGATTACTTTAAGTTAAAGATTAATATTGTTATTATTCTTAATTAAAATTATAATTTTATAAAAAAGATTAAAGTGTCTAAATAAGGTAAAGTTTATCTGCATATGTGGTCTCTGAAGCCGATTGCTTTTATATTTTATTCCTATATTTTTTTTTTAAATCGTATGTTATATAATTAAATGGTCAAAACATATGATAAATAACACTTGATTTTAACGTACCGAGATATCGTAAAGCTTATTTTATATAAGCTTATTTTATCGTAAAGGGTATACTATAAAACATATTTGAAACAAAGTGTCAAACAAACCGAAATGACGCCACTTTGAGATTTGTGAAACAGAATATTGTATACCAGAATCAAATAAATATTAAAACGTTCAAATCGCTTACATAGCCCGACCCACTGCCATTACAGAACAACGGATTTTGCAATTTGCATTAACATTTACAAAACGCACGTTTAAAAGAACAACGTACATGTGCCATAGTTCACATGCCTATGCGTTCACGACTTTCATAGATAATAGAATGCATGAGGTTTTAAAACCATTTTGGCCGATGGAACAGATAACATATCGACACATGAATAGAGGATCTTAATTTATCTGTGAAAGGTACCGGCTAACACCGTATCGATATAATCGAATCATTAAAACTAACAAGCGATTTATTAACTCAACATCCAGAATGGACTGCGGAAACTGGGCATAGGTTCATTACACACTGCTAATATATGGCAAATAGCGGCATTTAAGTACATGTTTCTATTTGATATTAATAAATCGAAAGTGGTATCCAACCTGACGTAATTAATGCTAAATAAATAGACGTGGACGTTAAATTAATTTTGTTTTAATATCAATAAGGAATATTAAAAAAAAAACAACAAACGCTTCTACACTTGCATTTGCAACATGTTGATAACGTTATAGATATTATTCATGTTTAACATTGAGCAAAAATAACCTGGAATCACTTTTATATATTTGACAATGAGCGAACGAGGTCAGTTTTTGCCTGTAATTATTTATTTACACAGTAATTATCCATCCACGACGGCATTGTTATCAGCGACCTTATGTTTTTATTGGCCGGTCCCGTACCCTCACTTCGCGTTCGCGATACGTCACTCGTTGTCCTATTGAAACAACGCATGAAACGATTCTGATCAGATTCACTTAGCACATTTACACATATTTAAATAACCACCTACACACTGACGTCAGTCGTGAACTTCATGGTTTGCAATCGTATGTGGAATATGAAACGTCACTGAAAATTACCTCGGTGTACTACTTTATGGTAAGTATTGAAGGTAGGCATGTTATTTGTTGATTATTTACACACTTATTGCTTTACATTCGTGATAGACCCTAGATAATAGACGCAATCGGAAGCGGTTTACAAATACTTCACTATAAAATTTTGGAAGGAACACTGTACTCACTGTGGGGTGGCGTCAGCGACAGAGCGGAGACTGCGGGCGGCGGCACCGGCGGGAACATGTCCTGGTGCGGCGGGAACATCCTCGGTGGCGGCGGGGGCTCCGCCTCGGGCTCTTCGGGCTCCTGCTTGTGCGGCGATCGGCCTCGAGCTAGTCGCACTGCTTTCAGGCCTCCCGGGGATCGCCGCATGGAGAGGTTCTCCGGAGTGTCGGATTCTCCCGAACGACGTCGTGGGCGCGCTTGCTTGCGACGCGGCTGCGGGCTGTGCGGGCTGGTCGGCGGCGACGCGGGTGTTTGTCCCGGGGGTGAGCCTACCGGGGAGCGTTCGCCCTCGACGGGCTCCGGTGCCTCCTGGTCCGCCAATCCACGCACTTGCAGCGATTCTCCCGCGCGGATCACCGTCCCCAGTTGTTCTTGGGCTACCGACACTTCCCCGCGGTACATGAAGTCCACGACCGCCTGCACCTCCCATCCTTGAAAGTCTTTCAACACGATCACCGGATGCTTGCACGGGTTCTCGCTGAAGATCCGGCGGAACAGCGGGCTGCACGCGCCGAGCAGCACCTTATGGGCGCGCACACGGCGCTCGGCGCACACGAGGGTCACGTCGACGAGTGTCTCCGCATGCAACAGCGCTTCGAAGGAACGGAGCAGGTGCGCCTGGTGGTTGTTCCAGCGCAGGCTGTAGTGCTCCTCTCCCCCGCTCGGCTTGTCGTCCATCGCGCGTGCCGGTGCGGACGCGTGTGCGGAGCCGCGGCGAGCTCGCCGGCGGGCGCGTGCGCGGCC
>PDGT01000114.1:24669-56663 GCA_003671415.1 Megathymus violae | reverse complement strand
CGGGCGCGCTTTCAGCTTTGGAAACGTAACGCGTATTTATTTCGACATTCGAAAATTGGAAACTAAAAAAAACGTTTCATAAATAGGCAAAGACAAACAGTTCAGTACTATTTTTAACCGACTACAAAAAAAGGAGAAGATTCTCAATTTGTTTTCATTTTTTGATTCGTTTTTATTTTTGTTTTTTGCCTCGGAACTAATTATAAACAGATTAAAAATAAATTTTTAAGATGTATATTTTTTTATTATTAAAAGATTTGGATTTTTTTTATTGGAGAATATATGTATATTTCTCATTTAGTCCCACTTAAATTTGGAGAAAACATACCACTACTAAGGGTGGAAAATAGGAGACGAAACCAAGAGATTCACCTTCTTCAAATTGAAGTCTATTTTTTTGTTAAAACATTTACTTGCTTCATTTGTTTCTCAATCTCTTTTTTTGTTTTTTTCGGTAGTTATAGACGAGTGTTGTTAACAAACTTGGAAAGAGAACCTTTGTTAATAATTGTGGTCGTACAACTAAACAATGGTTCTCAATAATATAACAATCTATTCTAATAATAACATATGAGACGCGTGAGTTGATAATGTTTGTAAAGCATCGAGTTCCTTTCGGAGCTTGGAGTGTTTATGAAGTGACGTGTTGCGGTTGGTTTTTCTGTCCGTACCTGTGTTTGCATTAATGAGGAGAAATGGTACATTTACAATCACTGGGAACTATATTGGGGATTACATTTTCATCTTGTGCATGTTTATCGAAAGATCTGGTGTGAGGTGTTTTTCAGGTCTCCCGGTGACGTGCTGAGGGGTGACTCACTTTGTTTTGGGGACGGGGGAAAACTGGAAGCCTTGCTTAAATTTAGAACAAAGTGGTACTACCGAGGAGTACAATTAAACTTTTTTTTAAATTTTAGAACGGATATGCAGTTTAAAGAACATTAGTGTTAGTCTAGTGGCAGATTTTTTTTATAGATTATAGAAAAGGTCTTCATAAATTACTGACCAAAGGTAAAATAAACAAAAACAACATTATATTCACAAACAATGGAAATGATAGTACTGAACTGATTATGGAAAACGAGCGTCGATTTACGATCCACCCAGTTTCTCAGAAACTACAGAATCTAAAATTTTTGGTTGTTCTCTACAACATAACGTATACGATAATGTTACTTGAAATTTTCATGGAAAACAAAAAAATTCGCGGTTATGTCAGACATATTTATATGGTTGATACTATGGAACCCTTTCCACGTGAACAAGTATTTGATCAGTTTTTAGTTTTATTAACACAGAAATACCAATCCATTGATATCATGTCGTAATAATGTTGATGTAGTCGATGCGTGCAATACTACTTACAACTGTGCATAATGCTAATATGAAAAAAAAGTGAAAAATGTGTTTGTATTCCCTTCCCGCAGTGCTCACAACCCCATATACGTGCACAGGAGTGCTCTGGGGTGCGGTGAGTCGCGAGAAATGAATATTTTGGCTCCGGCCCACGTGAACCTCGTCTTGGACTTGAGTCCTGTTACACAGAGTAACTCGTTGCAGAGCTTTGAGGGTGGGTGTAATAAGACTGATTATTGCCTCATGATTTATCAGTGGCTAGTCGATTTTCAGTTATATTCTTATTCAAATTTTAAATATTCAAGTTATAAAAGTTAAACATTCATTGTATAGTTTTAATGTAATACTGACAACTAATGCTGACAAATTTGTAATTTTTTTTTAATACTCATACATATATTTTAATTTTAAATACACAGATAGAGAAACCTTACGGGTTCAGATAGGTACAGAAACAAATTTAACGGACTCTAATTAACAATTTGATTATAATGATAATAAATTATCAATTAGGTCATCTAATTTATTTTAATTAATTGAGTTCGATACACAACGTTTTGTTATTATGTAACTTTCATTAAGATAATTTAAGTTTATAGAAATATTTTAATAGTTTTATATTAATCTTAATAAAATTAATATAATAAATATTAACATACTCACATCTTGCAATTAGAACTAAATTAGTTACGTTGATGGCAGTTAGATGATAAAATAAGTAGATGATTATGTAATAATGTCAGTGGCAATGAGGTCACTAGCTATAGGTAATCTGTGTGATCTTCCATGCATGCGATGTTCATATCACTGGCTGGTGTTCGTTGAAGGCTGAAAACTGAAAAAAAAGCGAGTGCACGTCGGCACTTGTCTGGCAAGTTATACAAGCTGGCACTTAGATTAGTTTACAAGTTCTGCACTTCGGAGTTGTGCGATAGATGTATACAATAGATAAAGTATGCAAGTCAAGTATATGAATAAGATTTTACCGGTTTACTCGATTCTTATTTTGAAAGTAATTTTTTTTGTAGATAGATAAGTACATTTTTTTTTAATTCCTTTTTTTATTCAGTTAATTGATTTAAAATCTGTTGATGTTAAGATACTAGTGAATACCAAGTATCCTTGCAACACCATCATCGTCTATACCAGCTATCCGTCTATCTATCTACTGCTTTTACTTTTCCATCTTTCAATCTACTACACATCTATGCCACAGTAATTCGATCATAAATGCATTATATCAAAAACATTGCAATGGAATACTTTTTCATGTCACCAACCACACGGTGGTACTATAGATAATTGTTGCAGTATCTCAACGTCTATAATAGGGGGTAACCCAATATTTCATTACTGAACCTGTTAAAATGTTTGCTGCTTAAGTAAACGTATAACCAGTGATACTTCTAGTACATATTTTGATAAATAAGTGAAAGCTAATTATTTTATTTTATTTTAATAATAACAAAAATAATTAATGTCATATTACAGTGGTTTTCATTTTTTCATTATGTATACTAAGTAGTTTATCTTTTAAATAATTAAATACTTTTAAGATTGACGCATTTAAATAAATTTTTAACCCGTTTTCTAAATGATAAGTATCGATGTAAATAGATTTAATTCCATCAGAGATTTCACAGTTACAGAGTAATGGAGAAGTGCAATTTAAATCATCAGTTCCGTTGGCACACGCTGACGTACTCGTACATTGTGGTTGTCTGGAACATAGACAACATAGATCGCGGGCGCGCGGTAATGAATCAGATGTGTATCGGTCGACGTGTGAGAACATACGGCCAAAATACTGGCCGTAAATATCGGCTCGCGTGCGCTTCGATTTAAACTTCTAACGACATAGAATGGACAGAGATTCGCTTGAATGTTTTATTTGAATTTGAATTTAGGGTTTAGTCCCTGTCCCATTCGTGTTTTTGTTTTCCTACTGTTGTGTTTATGTTACTGGCTAGGAATGAGACATTGTTTGAATAGATGTTATCTGTGTAACGCTGTATATTTAAACTCAACGCTTCGCGATCTTAGTGTTTCTTTACGTTTTTCGTGATTTGACTATCCTCGCATTGATGTATGGAGAAAAACGAAGATTGCCAGGAGATATTAACAGCGCTATACGCTTCTAGGGTAAAGTGTTGTTTTCATAATAAAATCTCCGGGAATAAACACACAAAGAGATATTGTTTTGTGATCAACTAACGACATAAAACAGTTTTAATTTGCAAAAAGATAATTTGTTCCGGGAGCTATGTGGAAGGAATATAAATCGAATGAATATAAATGAATATTCGATGCCTGTCTACCATTACTAGCTCTGTGGCAGATTCGTGCGCACACGGGGCCCGCCCCGGGCGCTCCAAATAAAAGTTAAACCGGTTGATAAACGCCAAAATTTTCAATGTTTTCATTCATTTCGCAGCCAGGCTACGTCTTGCCCATAACTGTATAGTATAAACAGCTTGTTTGTACCGGACAGAGATGTCGATCTCTGTCGAGATTGTCCGGATTTCGAACAAGATGTTCTTTCTATTTTATTAAGATGATTCTTTGAGTCGCGTATCACGTAAAATCACCTACGAGTACCGCGCATTGGTTGAAACTTGTGTTTCAATCGCGTACGTCAAACTGCTTGCACGATGATTATTGTTCGAATACTTTTTTTTTCATGTAACAAGTTAATACTTGACAACAGTCCCACTTGATGGTAATTGGTTATGTGGAACGCACTAATTTGTAAAAGCCTATTCATTATACTCTTGAAGACCACATCATACGAAGTAGGAAGGGACACCGTCGCGGGTAAGCTATCTCATTCCTTGTCTGCTCTTTGCTAAAATTTAGGCTTTATTTCATACTAATTGATTTGATAGGTACTAATTAAGAAACGCAGGGGTCCTGACATCAGGATGGCTGGACCAGATCTGTTTCAGCTACACTTTATATCTGGATTGATTAATTTCTACCAAGATAGTTAAAATAAATACCCATATAAATATTGATAAACTCACTACCCCATATTACGTAAGACGCACGGAGCATGGGCACAAAAGACATCATAAGACAATATAAATTGAAGGTGAAACCATTCCTTCCACAAAGGCCAATTAGCTTATAGGATCGTAAGTGCATTCTATGAAATGAATGAATGTATGATTTTAATAAATACTTTTCGAAAGTCAAAATACAACAAACACTACCGTGAGTGTTTTCTAAAGAAGAAGCGGCACAAAACTCCCGAGGAGTTTTTTCCGAGCAGTCGGTCAAGGTATGTGGTCACCGTCCTCCATGAATGTAATTTTGGATTATCGTTAACAAGGTGTCACCGATAAACAAAGGATAGATCATACGCCTGCTTGATTATTTGACAGTACGTTAAAAAATATTAAGTTGATTTATTCTGTCTTAAAATTGCAATACATAAAAGATTAACAATAAAGAATTACTGCAACCAAAATGTTGATACATATAAAGTGAGCTCACGGAAATATACAAACAAGAATCGAGTTAAAATTAAGATAGATGAGTCACAGTCAAGACAGAAAAGCAGTCAGACATTGGCGGGGGGAGTCACATTATTATTATTATTAGTAAAATTTACTTTAATTGTTAAAAGATTTAGAAGTTAATTTTAGGAAGGGGGTTACCCATCTACATTAGGAACATTTTTAATTGAAATAAATGTATTGATATTGTTTCAAGTTTTTAAATTGTTCAAACTTTAGGAACCATTCTAAATTACCACCAGGTAATCCTTCTAAATTGGGTACATTCTTAATTTTACGATTACAACTATTAAAAAAACGCTAATTCATACATTGATACTGGTAAAGCTTTAAAAATAAACTTTGTAATGTAGTAACTCTTCTAAATTAAGAATATTTTTAACTTTAAAAATTGTTTCCGATATTGTAAAAGTAACATATATTGTTTTAGACAAATTCGTATTTAATTAATTCTAGTTATCTTGTCATCTTGTATGTTAACTTTAATATATTAAATGTTCGCACGATACCTCAGCCCGTTATCGCAGTCCACCCGAGCGCGTAGTCGACTTTTTGGCAACACCCAATTTCCTGCTTGTTCCGACTTTACAATTTTCCACTTTACCCATTTTGTTATGCGAGTTCGCCGTGTGTTCTATTGTTTATTCCGTAGCGATCATGTGTTTCATTGTTTATTTCTACATCTTTAATGTTCAACGCGACAAGTTTTTACACGAAATGCGTTGCCATACGCGTGCTAAATTTAAGATACACGTATTTCTATTCTGCACACGTCTTCTTACCTGCGCGTAACAAATTTAATGTCAATTGATATTGTGAAGGAAAACATTGTCAAAGTTGCATAATCGAGAGTTTCCAGATGTTTCATGATGTCCATAGGCGACGGTGACCACTTACCATCAGGTGCCTTGTCTCCTCGTTTGACAGCTATTAACATAAAAAAAACATATTTAAAAGTATCCACACATCACACCATAGCACTGTACATATTTGTAATATTCAATACTAAAGGCTTTATATACATAACACTTTTTAAAATGCGATACATGTAACAGTTTCATAGACATTCAGAATTTCATAAACCATCCATCGTTATGTGTTTTTTTATCATTTTCTAACCAAATTCGTTCTCGTCGATTCGCCTCCATCCAAGTTTGAAACTCCACTTTAGGCGCTAACTTTTCGGCGTTTTATTCTGATCATACACGGAATTGCTGTTCGGAAAACATCCGCATTTTTGGAAGCATGCAACCACTGAGCAGTCGAGTGGGATTTGTGTGTATGTAACTTTTTATTTCGTAAAAGCATGAGCGCGCAGGATTTTTAAGCGGGAGAAAGGTTTTTAGATTATTCAAAGTGATCGAGTGTGAAGGAATGAATGAATTATATAATATTTATTCGACGTTGGTTTTTATAAACACTTTCCGAACGTCAAACTACGCCATCGCTTCAACAAATCCCCACCGTGAGTGGTCCCGGAAGAAGAAGCGGCAAGAATCTCCCGAGGAGTTTTTTTTCTTACTCACAGTTACAGAACGCACTTTAGGGTTCATATTGAACTCATGTCTATGTGTTGGACACGATTGCTTGATCTTACCGTTTAGTTATTTATTTAAACAGGGACTAAACTGAGTAGTACGAAGACCAGCGACCTACGATAGAAGGGCCCGTTCGCCAGTCTCATCCGTTGTTTAAAAGGGTGCGCCATTCGCGAAGGAGTCTTGGATTCTAGGATGAATGGAGCATCTTAAGCCCGAATTACTACAACAATAACAAGTGTGATTTCGACTCAGGCGAGCCGACCAACATTCTCACTATTGTTGTATAGTCTAAAACAGTTTGCCTTTATATCAGGTAGATACTGAAGTATTCACACAACTATACGTAATGTAGACTCGGCGCAATGAAGGATTTTATAGCCAAATAGAACCCTAAGATCGCGTGTTTCGCCAACACAAACACATGACCTAAAGACAGCCCGAATTCAGGGGGTACTTACAAAAAAATGCTAATGTCCGATCGTAATCGCCACTAACGCGTGAGCCCGACCACGCATAGTTGACTAAATCTAACCCTTGAACTATCTGATAACCCACCTAGCAGTGACCAGTGTAATCTGACCCGTTTACCCTTATTGTTTTGGAGGCCAATGTCTTTTAATGTGTCGCAAATGAAAGATACGAATGAGTATTTGGTTGTTAAAAGTTATTTATAATTTAAATTTATCAACGTAGTTTAAAATTTTCTTTTTAGTGCTTTATTTTCTTAAAAAAAATGACTGCCCCAGTAAGAAATGTTGCATGTATATTACAAAATAATACAAAATTTAAATCGATGATAGGTCCTCTTGTAGTGGTCGTTTGAAACATGCGACGCTTGAAATATGTGGAATGACGTCACATTTATGTCAGTCAATCCATTAATGCCTTATCTCGACTTCCGAAATCGTGTGTTTCGTTAAGTGTGTATGTGGCTTTATTAGCTCGAACCATGACACGGAGTTTTATAGGCGTTCGTGAAAAATACATACAAGTTACCCACGTAGCTAATATGTTCATAAAAAGGTATTTATAAGTAACTACCTGGCCGTGATTAAATAATTTCGTTTCGTTGTGAGTCATAAATACAGACAAACCGACACTGTACATATATGTACATTATTTTACAATTATATTATTTGGCATCAAAAGAAGTTTCGTTTAGAAAGAATTGTTTAATATTAACTAATTGAAAATTAAAATTTATTGCTGATAAAATTGATTGACTAGGTATTTAGTATGTTAACTAATATTTTGTGTAATCCATTTGTGACTATAAGGCATTTCTTGTGCTCGTGGTGTATACCGCGTAACAACGGCCTCCGCGGCGCCTCGCCCTTCCTGTTGAATGGGCTCTTTTTACTTACCTGGATAGGTAGCAACCTACTTTTAAAATCCGCTGTGAATCTCTTTAGTGTTTGCTTTTCAGATTCGGAGAGTCAATTAAAAAGTGCATTCCCCGCTTCTGTTTTCGATCGCTAACACGTCATTGATGCTTTCAATAATCACTTTCAATTAAACGGTCCGTTCGTTCGTCTGCTCGTTTATTTGTTACGGATATAGAGGATTGGTCATGGATCGTCGCAGGTTGGTCGCGGCTAGACTTCTCCATTTCTCTCTATTCGTGTCTATATCAGTATCGATATCTAGAAAATCGTCCCAAGGCCAACGGACCCATATCAAAATCGATTGTTTACTCGTTCGTTCATGGCTCATAAAGCTACAATTTTAAAAAGCTCATTCCATTCCACGATTAGCAAAAATTTGGAATACACCGATACAAGAACAGAATGTTTGTTCTGTGCTATTGTGTTCCCTTATCGGTTCTTAGAATTGTGACGTGTGGACAGTGAATAGTAATTTCCAGGTAAAGTGTCTTTGTTTTGGTACGCTCATAACAATGGTTATGGTTACGTGTTAACACGGCTTCGGTCCCTAACGGTAAATACTTGAGCGGTCTAATAATATTTAAATAAACGTGTACACGCTACCGCCATACAAATTAACTACCACGTCAGCAGTATGCGATTTCTCCGCATCCTTCTTGATCTGGTGATGCTTTCCGTATAACATTTATCTATGCTACTGGTGACCTTACACCACAAAATGGTTTGTCTGCTCGTTTGTTAATTATAATTAAATCGGGCGATCTTGTAGCCTAGTCGGTTACCTTGTCCACCGAGCGAGACTTTCCGGGTTCGATTCTCGGTCGGGACAGATAAATGTTTGTTCTCAAGCGTTGGTTGTAATGTCGATGTGGTCGTGCTGTGCGGGTGTGAGTTTGTGAATGCGAAAAACCTATACAACTATATAACATAGTAACAACTGAGAATCAAACATACATTGCTTTTTGTGCACAACTGTAATGGCATGACGCATCGCTAACAGGATCCTTAACAGTGTTATTAAATCACTTTAAAACACATCCCTATCGATTTTTAATGCCAACAGTGTAATTCCGTTTATTCGTGGGACTACACACGCGGTCGTTCGTCGAATAAAGGTCATAATAGAAACATGGGAATTAGTGTTAATTGTAGCGCCCACTTTGTATTACGTATATGAAAGTAGTTGTATTGTGAATTGACTGGTTTTTTTATTTGACGTTCAAGTTATTGTAGAAGAAGCACATTTATTCAGCCGCTACTGGCCGGTTGAGTTGTTTGTTGGATTATTAAATGACTATAGACAATAGACTGAAACATTTTTCCAGCACTTACATTTTATTTGTTATGGAAAGCTTCTAAGGTTTTCTTTCTTTTTCGTTACAAACATTTCTATAGAATAACGTTACGTTTTTATCAACCGTATGATTTGTTATTGGCGAAATTAATGCCTAATCTAAATTTTTTTTCTGTCCCTCGATAATTGATTGCTGCCTTCTGTGACACTCGAGGAAAACAATGAAAACGAGTCGCTAATACAATTTTATTTACTATCTTTAACTAATCTTTTGATTTGATGCTTTGATAAGTAAAATTTTGATGTTGGAGAAGTAATTTTTTTATTTTGGTTTTGACACATGATCAACGTAACACACAATACATTTAAATAATACCTTATGCTTACGTAAAAGGACACATTTAAATACGCAATACTTTATGCTTATGTAAAAGAAAATACTGGTATGTACACCAATAAAAGACGTGAATAAAATTTGATTAATCACTGACATGCTATTGCAGTTAATATATAAATTAATAAATAAACATTAAAAGTCATCAAATAAAAATATAACAAAATTATAGACTTATGCAAAGCAGTCTTACCATCTATCGAGACCTATGCAAAGATCGTGAAAAATGTGAATATATGTTAATTTCTAACCAAGTAAAATAATGATCTTTGTAGCGCTTCGTCTGTAATTCGTTATTGAATTTTAACAAAATTCAGAATTATCAAAATGTAACTAGTTAAGGTACTTGCAAAAATGCTAAATATATCCATGATCTACATGCAAGGAATTTGTAGGCAAAATCTGAAGTGATACACTAATCACAGCGTAAAACGTCAATTATTAAAGGGTATTCAATATAGATATATAAATAATTATTATAAGTAATATAGCTTTAGTGCACGCAATACGTCGCAAACATGCACCATAAGTGCATATAGGAATTGAATATATGATATCTATGTAATTATTCACTGAATCTGGTACTGGGAGAATTGCTGATTAAAAATAGAATTCTTATATAATATATCTAGCTGTCAATTCTGTAAGTACATCGTGTAATGTAAGGGAGGCGCGCCCGAGTCGTCGGATATTCATAGCATACGGTATAAACGCAAATCACAGGTCAAGTTCGAGTTGAATTGTAACTGTGAGGTTTTAGAGCTGATTTTAATGTTACCATAGAGCCAATAAGTAAAATACGGTCAAAGGCATTCTGTGACTAAAGCGGGACTGGTCTTTATCGATTTATGACGAAATTCACCTTCTCCAAATTGTTTTATTTTCAGCGAGGTAAGTAGATACTAATTGAATTAAATAAAAGGTGTTTATATAAGATAACTGTATTTTCTATATAAAGACAACACTGAAAATAGTCTAAGCGACAAAATTAAGCGTGTGTTATTGTTGTTTCTGTATGGTGTGAGTTCGACTAAATCCACTTTAATTTTTTTTTGAAACTTAAACTTCACTTACTCACCTGTAAAATTTCCTTAAACTTGCTTAGTAACAATTGCTTTTCATCGTTATCACGTAAAGTAGATATGAATTGCAGTTCTTTTATCTATGTAAAAGGCATTTTTTTTTTTCGTTTTTAGCCTTTTAGCTTTTGATGTTAACTTTATTTCCTTAAAGCGTGCTTACAGGGATAACAAAGCGACGTGACTGAAGTTAACAAATTTAATAAATAAAACTGTTCGCTTCTAGTCGATGCTGACTTTTGCGGGACCCTAAAAAGGAAGTATAATTTTAACATGTTTATTTTAAGCAAGGCAGGTAGGTCTGTTTGTTTTCATTATGAACGACGCCCTGACGCATTAAGTATACGTGTTCGTATTGTTAGAAAGTTTATTTTTTCTAATTTCCTTTATCGATACCGTTGGTCGCACCCCGTTGTGAAGCAACGTGCCGACAGACAAACAAAGGTTTACGATGTATGGAAAAAAAACTGTAAGTAACATTCATTGCTCATGGGTGATTGTAAAATATACATAATTATTTGTTTGTTAGGAAGATGTGCGTTGGGTTCAGGGGTATATGTATACCTGTGTGTCGTAAATGTATTGTGCTAAACTCAACTTGTGAAACGACCTCATCTATGTTATGAGTGTGCCGATTGATGGGACGGTTAGTGGACTATCTGATAGTCAAAATTTTAACTACCCAAAAGCGGTGATAACTCTTGATAGGATTTTAAGGCTGCAACTCTAACTGTCGTAATCAGTAAAGGATTAACTAAAAGTTATTATAATTTTGTGAGGAGTTAATTCCAAATATCACTTCGGGTATCTAACATCTCTGCTACAGTTAGCTTCAGATTTATTCACAAGAGAAGAGGGTTAAGTGCATACTGCAATATGCTGGCCTACAAACGGCAATGTATATATGAATATAACACTTTTGCGGCGACATTCCACAATAGGCACATATTATTTGTAACTACGAAACCGCCCTCGCCTAGCTTCAGAGAAACTACGCCTTACGCTTAGAAATAGCACCTGCATTGTTTTAGAACTGGATTTTTCTCGTTTCGTGAATTAGAAATATATTAATTTTTACGTTTATTAGTTATCGACGGATTGCAATGAAACGAACTTTAAATATTAACTGATACAGTGGTGAAAACCATAACTAAATCGGTTAAGCCGTTTCTGAGATTAACGCGCACAAACGCACTAACAAACAAACAAAATTCTAACAACAATTGTTTTGGGTTCTATTGCTTTAATTAAGGCCCCTAATAATAGTTTTCTCATATAGTTATCATTCATGTATACGAGTAGGAAGCGATCAGATACAATTTTATTACAAGTGTAGATAGATAAATATGTCAAGGAACCTGAATCACGCTTTCTAGGTTTCTCAAAATATTGGTGCATTCAAGTTCCGATTTATTTCAATGGGAGAACGATCGTTCTCTATGCATTATTACGTAGCCCAGCCTAGCCTTGCAATTTATACAATTTCAATACTAACAGTTCAAAATCCAATAATACACATGTAAATGAACACAAGTAGAGGGGATGTGTATATTTTTAAGAAAGTAATAATACATCGGCTTTACAGATGTTTATACCTGTGTATCGTAAAAATCTTTTGTATCCAAGGATTGCAACTCGACAAGATTATGTTCTCAGGTTTTTGTATACTGCACTTCAGAGAATTTAGCAATTACTCGTATATTAATAAGATGTTTTTACTGCCATGCAAATAAAAGATAATTATTTATTTGTCTATTTTTATGTTATGACTATTGATATTATTCATAAACTTTGCACCTAGATAAATGTGAGTGCTTCCTAAACCTTAGGGCCCATCCGCATAATTTAGTGTTAGTTTTAGCAGTGAAAAAAGGCTGAAAAAGCATTTGTTTTAGCTTCAGTCAAAGGCAAATTTCCATAGTGAAACTTAATTTGTAAATGAAATAAATATAAATGACATACAATGTTAATACCAAAGCGTTTTCTGTGTAGCTGATCGAAAGCATATCTCGATGATAATATTCAAACGAACTTTTCTAACTAAAGTGCAATGCCACGTTGGGTATTGATCACACAAGTTTGTTTTAATGAGGGTTACGAAACAGTTTTGGGGTTGTGATTCTTTAGGCGCGATATATCGCCGGCTCATACGGCCGGAAACTCTTTTGACGTAGAGTACGCGCGCGGACAGAAAGATCGGACGATTAACGCTTTGTAACCGTGATGGTACTGCGAATTCTTCTTCGGTGATGTAAATAGTCGATAGAAACCTGCATTAAGTGTTATTTATTCCCTAGGTGCAAGTCTACTAAACCATCACGTAAACTTATTTTTTTTTTAATTTTATACCAAACCCTTAAGTGAGACTGTTATGGGTTGTAACGGAAATAAATTGCGTCGGTGTTGATCATATTGCTGAGGTTTAGTAATTGATTTCCCTCCGGGAAACCCTTTATTAGGTGTTTGTTTTCTAAATTTGGATTCTCTATAAGATTATTCCTTAATCTAGGGACATCTTTAAAAACGTTTTTTGATTTATCCAAACAACGATTTTTTAAGTGGCAGTTATTTATACACGAGAACCATCTGTAGTGCGTAAGGGGCGATGTTGAGACCCCGTGTGAACGGATCGATACATTTTTCTGCCTACGTTCACGTCTGTACTCCTGTGTTGACACCACACCCAAACATCGTTGCACGCGAGGTCCACACGTGCCTTATCCTCTACAAATGCAAATGAAAGCTTTCATATCAATTGTAAACAGGTTGATTGTAATTTCTACCAATTACTTTTAATTTATTGTTTACAACATACAGTTATATACCTATTTCATTTTCCAAAAATAACATTAAAATCATATACACGTACGTCGAGGTATTACATAGGAGATGCGACATTGGTTTTTTACCATTACAACATTAGAATAAAAGGAGAATAGAGAGCATAAAATTGACGAAACCTTATAAGAGAATTGAAAGAAATATACAGTTAAAAATATTTGTGTTTATAATTCACCAGCACATTGTAAATAAGGTTCTTATTTTAATGTATTTAATTTAATTTAAGGAATAGATTTTGGACTAGCTGCAGTACTGTCAGGAAAAAACTAATAAACTGATTATAAATTAACAAGTAGATCTCAATAATTAATTCTCTTTTCTAAAACAATTTATGAATGAGAGGACCTGACGAAACAAGTAGATAAAACAAACGGTATACGAATATATCGGTTGCTATTCATTATCGATTCTGGAAGTGAATTCAGTTTTCCGTAGGTAACCCAAAAGGTACAATTTCAATTTTCGTTATTTTCTGTAAACTCAAACTACTCTGTGTAAAGCATTTTAATGAGTCGTAGTGCTAGTCTATTTGAAGCATCAGTACGTCTTTTACGTCTCGTGTTCTTTTTTTCGAAGTTAATGTGAATCACCCTGTACACCAATTTAAACGGTAGCGCAAATTCGGGCAGCCCGTGCCAGGCCGCGCCGGCTCACCCTGTATAATTGCCCGTCTGTCTTCCACGTGTGTGTATGATTATCTACTAATCTATACCTCGCTCACTAAAGCATTCGTGATCCCTAAATGTTTGCTGCGCTCAAACAGCCAAACATCTAGTTCTTTATTGCACAGCAGCATAATGTTCTGAGCTGTTCTGAGTTCTGGATTCGAATCTTGTATGGATCTCTGTTTGTCGATGTTGTAGGCGAATGCGCATGCATTAGAAATTGGTTTGCATCATTTGCTTCGGTGAAGACAAACGTAGTGGAGGAACCTTCGCACAAGAGAATCTGTCATTAGTCTAGCATGGTTGACCTTAAGTCCGTCCAGAGAGATCCAATTACAAAGGAGCAGTTAAGAGGTGTGAACATGACTAGACAATAGCGAAAAAAAAAAAATTATACTGTATAGTATTTTAATATCCAAATCTTAATATCTACTTTTGCATAGTGAAAAATAATCTATACTAATAATAAAGATTCGGCTCTGTTAAGAACAGGACCGAATCTTTTTATCCCGGTAAATCGATCCTAAGGAATAGAAAAAGTAAAAGTTAATAAGGATTCAGTTAAGAGGGCAATAAATAGAATTTTGACTGCTTGGCTGCAGCTATTATAATAAATTAATATGATTCTAATTAGAATAATCGAACTAAAAAATGATACCTTATAACAATGCGGCTGCTATTTCTAAACTTTTTCTCAAGCGAAGGGAAGAAGAGTTTAAATTAATTATATTTTAATTTTTTTTAAGTTTTATATTAAAGAAAATTGAGAAATTGTATTCACCAGACATATCAATACAAAATTATGATATTGTTTTTTTGTCAGTAGTCGAGAAATGAGCAGATGAGACACCCGATGGTAAGTGACCGCCATCGTACATGATCGTTTGTAAGATAGAACCAATTACTGATGCTTCGCAGGCCGAAGGGGAAGCGGGAATACTACTGCTTAACTGGCCCTCTGATACTGCAAGTTGCTTCACACACCTTTTCAATAATAAATTGAATCCCTTACACCCCAAATAAATATGTACTACCATATATATTATAAATATTAACTATTTAAATTTACTGTATAAAAGTAGTGTTGTTTTAGTTTTTGTTTGGCTCCTTTTAATGACATATCTTTTATATGATAGCTTCTTATCGGTCGTTTTTTTCTACACAGGTTCGTTTAGGTAAAAAATGACTGAATTTCACACTTTTGAGTGACTAGATATGATACCGTATAGTTTGAAAATTACAAAAAATTTCACGGTGTCTGCCCCTCTGGTAACTAAAGTCTAGACTATAAAACAAGTATAATGACAAATCCTGGGCTAGTTTTTGTCACGGATTATAATTACATGTTTATAGGCCGTGACATAACAAAATCAAAAAAACCACTTATGTAGCTGATGGCGGCACAGTTTTGACATCTAAGAAACAGTATGAATAATCTTTCAAAATCGATTTCGCGGTACATTATTTTCGCGAAAATCAAGATCGACACGATATCGACTCGTTGTGTATACTGGACACTACGGACAATTCAGTGTCGATTTATGTTCAGTGTCGCCTGACATAGCGACCGTGGGATCGACAGCTGCGTAAACGAAACGCAGCTGTTACGAATCGATTAGCCAGAATCGACTTTTCAACATAACGGAAATTGAGCTATTTACATCTTGATAGTTACATAGCTATCTGTGAGCGCGATCTATGAAATTTTCTTTTGCTGGTAAATGTTTGCTCATTCAAGCTTCAACTGTCATTTCATAAGCCACGGCGACGCAACGGTACGAATGCACACAACAATTGTGATCGCCCAGCGAACGCTGACCTGTGTCCAGTTCCGTGAATCTTCCTTCGCGGCGTATGTGTCACGAAGTCCGCGGGGCAGGGTAGATCCAGTTACGTTGGCGATGTGACACATTGTCACCGGTCGCACGATTTCACCGTCCGGCGAGACGTGACGAGTTACGCGTGGTCGCCGTTTTTATTTCTGCCAATGACGGGTGTCGAGGCGTGGTACGGCCACTGCGGATTCACAAACATAACGACACGCACATCGTGACTCTTATCCGAACGGAAAAGAGTTCAATATCCGAACCGGGGTGGCTGCGATTAGACACTGCTTGTGTAACCAGTAAAGAGTGGGAGTAATATGTTTTTTTCATCCACTACACACGCCCACCGTTCGTTTGCAGCGAAATCGTCACCGATCGTGCGGCAAGAGACTCGATTGCGTCGTACGATTTCTTTCAATTGATTTTATTGCTCGCTTAGCCTCACCAATTATGCCTATCCATTTCTTCGATACTCGGTTCGGTTAATAATCTTGCGTTGGAAAATAACGAAGTTAATTCGTGCCTTTTGTTTAGCAGCGCTTTTTAACCGCATCAAATTAAAAGTCCATTATGAGATATCAAATATCGAGTGGAGTGGTTCGGCTTAACAGTAACATAATTGTGGTTAAAATTTGTAATTTAATCCGCGGGAGATATCTCAAAGATTTGATTTGCTTTGTATTTTTGTCCGCCATTCTGATTATGACATGACTAGCACATCTGTCTGTCGGAGCACGCGCCGCCGTGCGCAGGCGCAGGTCGATGATCTTTTATCTGTCACATTGAAAAGTTGCTTTCTGGTAGCGCTCTGTGTTTGTATAAGCTGTTCTGCACCAAATGGCTTACGTTGGGAAATAAGGTTACTGACGTTTTGTTAATTTCACAGTTTTATGTTGTTCGTGTTTCGGCAATTTCAAAATAATACGCAGTAATATATATATGAACATTTGTATTTAAGACTATATTCATAAATATGGTTAAGAACGAATAGTACGGTTAAGTCCTGGACTTTATTACAACTTACAAAACTTGATGCCTCAACATAAAGCTTCGTATAGTTTTGAAGTGACATCTTCGATATAATTGCCACGACGTCATTTTTACGGATTGAGACGATAATAACTAAATAAAAAAATAAGTAAAAAATATATTTGAAGTTGGAAATTTTACGACTAACGAATTGAAATATTTTGATGAATCAAGAATTCAAATTGACCGTTTCAAACACGATATAATTCAAAACTGTAATTTAGACAAAACACAGACTAAAAATACCAATCATCTTTGGCGTGCTAATCTAAATCGGGATTCCGAAACATAAAGGCGTCAGATAACAAGTGTTAGCGTGTATCTCTGCATGTACAAAGGCGAGCTGATCGGATCGGATCGGCTCAATTCGGTTCCCAAGCCATTTTTACGTGCAAGTAATGGGCAACTTATCGACGACACATCTCGATATTCGATAACATTCACACGTAGCACACGCTCTAGTCGACGGCTGGACGTCCTCAAAGTTTTTTGCCAATTAACATTTACTGCTTTTGTTTTGAAATAGCTAGCAGTATCAAACGGACTTGCTGTTTGAGGTTCAATAGAAATTGTTGCTCATCCATGGGTCCTAAGTAATATATATATATATAGTAATATATAATATAATTATTAATAAAATGCGTTGTTCCTGAATACTTCTAGTTTGTTTTACTGAATTGTTGTAGAATTTTATTGTGTAGACACAGTTTTTGATTTAATGTAATTAAATTTAGTTTGTAGAGAAGCTAACGATTTTCTTGTATTCGACGTTGCACTTTGAAATACAAATCTGACAGATGGAAAATAATAATCATTTTATGGAAGTTAATTTTATAATTTTTATTAGTTCATTATATTTTGATTCATATTTAAATTTACTATGTAATTAACAGATTGTAATTTAGTTTCCTAATTTTTATATGAATAGTGTAATTGATATCTAAATGTTATTTATTCGTGTAGATTAAACTTTATCAACTGGTACCTTAAAAATTAATAAAATGTTTTGTTTTGATTTGTTATACACAGTTGCATTGTATTTAAAATTTTCATTTTTAACTCTGAATCAATTAGTCATATAGGTACGTATTTCGTCGCGATACTTTTATTAAAGAAATAGTATGAGAAACACAAAAAAACGGGAAATAAACACGAGTAGCGAGTATAATTATAAGTTTATGTTGATTATAACCAACAACGTAATATCTCCTTGTGATTGTTATGAGTTATTTTACCGTATGCAATAGTATCTACAACCCCAGAGTTATAGTACGGAATAAGTTGACATTCGCTGGTCTTGTCAATAGAGATGGCTCGGCGGGTGCTTTGTTGCTCGTATCGATACCGGGTATCGGTTTTTCGACGGCGGTCCTGTCACTCAAACTTTTGGAGTTTTTGTGTTGCGTCCAATATATCGATTAGTTGTAGAGAGAGGCCTAAAATGTTCAATGTTTAATATGTCTCAGCGTGTAAAGAAATTTAAAATTTCAATGAGGCATATATTTCATGGCAAAATTCGTTTTTTATATTGGCTTATTCGATTCAATGGGGGCATTTTTATTTCCAGTTGGTCTTGATCGGCGTTCTGGATTTGGACCTGGCTAGGGCAGACTTTTATACAGATAATAGTTTTTCTCGTCACGAGTCATAGGCTTGTGATGTTCTTATTCGTGTTTGTGCAAGCCACGCGGCAAGACATGCGCTAGTAGGGGTGCTCGCGGGTGACCTTTTTTTACCGTTACGAAGTACTTTTGAGAAAAAAGTAAACGATGACAAACTGTGATTACGTCGTTGACATTCACACTTATAATGTGGTCTAGTATGACTGTCAGTAGAGATGGCTAGCGGATGCTTTGTGACCTTATCGATGGTCGATATCGAAATTTCTTCATTCCTGCCACTCAAACTTTTAGTTGGTTTTTATGCTTTGTCCGCTTCTTCGATGCCGTAGGACTATTGTAGAAATCGGCACTTCTCGATATGACTTTTCAAAATAGGTTTAATATTATTAAATTTTATATTTATTGGAGGATAACCTCGCTGGGTTCAGGTGAGAAATCTTCGCGGGCGGATAATTGGATAACTCGAGCACAGTAACGTTTTCATAAGAATTCACTGTTAACGATATTTACAAACGAAATGTGTAACAGTTTCTAGTAGAAAGCCACTAGTCTCTAGGATGGTTGAAACGCAAGGGAGGCTTGCCAGAGCCCATGTCCCTTCGCTGGGCTCCGTTATAGCGCGAGGTGCCGAGTGTTGAGTCACGGCGACGGTGCTGTCATCGCTCAGGTCACGTGCCGCGTTCCAGCAACTGTGTTCATGATTGTCTCCGACATTATTAATGTGAATATGTACTTCGGTACATCTTCGGTAAATTTGAATTTCTAACGATCATTGTCTGCTTAGTTAAATTAATTTAATTAATATATCAATTATTTGTTCTACGTAACAATTAATTAGTTGGATTCTTATTTATGATTTGAAATGTTGCTATTAATAGCGATTTAAATATCGTTCGAATGTTGAAAGAAACTTTAAACGCCATAAGGAGAAACTTTTGGTAACTTTGTGTTCAATTTAAATGTGAGGAATAGTCGTGGTTTTTAACAAATTCTGCAGAAATTTGAGCATGAGTTGTTTAAGCAAAGTAACCACAGATTGTATAAAACAACTTACACATAACATTTAAATACTTTGTGGTATGTAAATATTGGTACTGAATACAGAAATTATGTTGATCTTATGAAGGTAACTTTTCAGTTTTAAGTCTACACATTCAAATGGGCACAGCAACAAAATCGATGTAGTGTCCCATTGAAACTTACTTTGGGCTTTTCTAAAATTGCCTAACTTCCTACAAGTACAGTATAAAACCATTACAATAACAAGGATGGAATTAATCTAAGTCAAGAGGTGAGATATCGCAGTCTACTGTATTGTCGCCGGCGGATATGTTCAGTCCATTGTGTGTTGTGTGTTTGTCATTGTGCACACATACATTGATAAGTGAAGACCGACGAAGATATTTTAGAAGTATAGAATGTATACTTGTCTTCAACCCATTATCGGCAGACAGATGATAACAGAAACAGACCTGTAATATAAATGTCTGCTCTGGTGAGGAATCGAACCCGAGACGATTCACTCGGCAAGCATAGTTACTACCAAGCGAACTATAAGGACGTAAAAATAGCATTTGGTCGAAATTTGGTCGAATTTTATCATCGATAGCTTTTGATGAATAACATATTTTCCACGTGTATTTAAGTTTATAATTAATTACAATTTTATATATTTCCCAAATTTAATATTTGTTTAAAGATGTATTAATAATATCTCAATTTCACTGTTCCGACATTGTTTTCTCAACATTTTTAAAACAAAAAAAGAACCTTCAAAGTTCAGGAACAAGCTATTAATAATCTGTAGCGATTACCGCACAATTCTATTTTTAAAAGTGCAAAGTGCCAGTAACCGGGACTTCTTTTTAATTTCAATAGTGGGGTCGCTCAAGGTCGACCTCCGAGGGGACAGTTTTACGATCAGCTGACTTCGCACCGTACTTTTTACGATGGTTATTTTACAATACTAAACAATTTTACTCATTGTTTTAAAGGGATTGTTGTCTGTTGTTATGATGTCTAATGATGCAACATTACAAATAAGAATTGTTTTTAATGGTTGGAGAGGAAATATAATTTGTAAAAAATTATGAATGCAGTAAAAGTTATTAATAAAATTTATACGAAATTTACCTAATATTGTAATTAACGAATTTTCTGTTTTCCGCAAAAAATTTTTTTACATATACGTTTTTGACATGTATGACATTTTGTCATGTATGTTACAATGTTATTAACGTTTGTCTGGCATATAAGTACAAATATATATGTTAAAAACAGTTATATATAGCTACACTCTCGGACATAACAAGTGAGTCAACTATTTTTTTTTTCAAAATTTTGTATGACTCCTTGAAGTATGTATCCCACACTAGATTGTAAAAATCAGAAAATTTTAGTAAGTGACAAGAAAAACATTTATAATTGTATCATTTTATAAACTAGTTCAGTCAAATCGACTTCTTGATCCTAGTCAACGATCGAACGCCTACATTCGATATCTTTTGATGATTCAAATTTACATTATAATACAGAAAAAATCTTTTTGCTGCTAATATGTTTTTTAAAATAGAAAAAATATATATTTTGCTGCTTTTTTTTTAATAAAGAAAATGGCGATCATACGGTCGATGTTAAAAAAAAATATAACAAAATTTCAGGGGCAACTGTCCGATAATCGAGCCGCGGGGAGGGCGGTCATCCCTTATCTCAAGCGAAGGGCGCGTGAGGCAGGTCCGCCGGCCGCCGGCTATTGACATTGTATTTTCAAATTTACCCACTTTTCCCTATTGTCCGCAACTTTTTAACTCGAGGTCGACGGCCGCCCAGTGGCCAGATGTTGCGTAATGGATATTTCGTTTGAGAGGAAGTGTTCTACCTTTTTTGTTATAAATAAGAAATGTTCTGAATTATCAAGGTCAGACGCGAGTTACTATATAGGTAATGGTTAAACAATTATATTTACTCAAGTATTAGCGTTGCATCGGAATCTCATGTAACTATGGGTAATACAGGATTTTGAGAACTCGAGAATTTTCGGGTTGGTCAGTAACTGTCAGCAATATTCTTTAGACTGTTGTAGAGTAAGTATGTTCCAGTCGCAGATTCGTGCTTCGAATACATTAACGTGTTAGAAACTTCGTCAATGAATCCATGTTTGTCCAATATTTATATTCCAAATGGATTTTTTTCCCAGAAATTGAAAGGTCCTAGTTACATAATGACCGTTGAAGCTCTGAAACAAGCCCCTTGTAAAGAAGCAAAAGCCCTGAAGAAGATCATTCACAGAATGTGAAAATCCCACGAGGAGAACATGACTACATGTTCTTATTATAGCCATTTTGGCGCTAATCTCAGGTTTATGACAGTGTCAATAGATTGAGAATTGTTAAAAAGAAAAGCTTACTCAGTAGACGTAAAATAGGCATGATGGCGGTACGATGAATGACCACATAGTGAATCTGTCAATTGGAACAGTGCAGCTTATCCAGTGTATTTATATTATAGCGACCAGCGAACAGAGGCCAATGTCCATCGCCTCCGTCGATTTAGCTTTCTATGAGAAATCACGTCTAACACCGGAAGACGATTCGACGCGCACCACACGAACCAGAACGATCGGACTCTAAATACATTCGCCATTCTTCACACTTCCTTGTTTCACTATTTAAAATCCGACCCTAATCTTATCTCCTTAGAGTAGTTTCTCTTGTACTTACAAAACATTTAACAGCTTCGGAAGTGCAAAGCGATTTGATCTCTCAACTGCTGAAATGAAGGTCGAATTTACAATGAATTAACATCAAGCATGTTGTCTTGGAGCATTTCCAATCCTTCGTTCCTTCACGCCCGAGTGCAGGGGTGGAAACGCACCGTCATCGACAGATGCGTTACGCCCCGATAGATGTGATCCTTCACTGTTTCTAATTTACTCATTGTCGATACATCTGATCGTTGATGGTTGACCGATCTGATTGGAAACTAAATGTGTAGTGCCTCCTTAGTTCGTGTTACCGAAAGTCATGTTGGCCACATAATTCAAATTGGAAACTATGCGATGCTTATTGAAGTGTTTATAGCTCGTCTTGAGCCAATTAGCGGCTCACCGATTTAAGTAAGTTGGGGTACGAACAATATATTAACTTAAACTTGGCGGGTTCAATTCGTTTCAATTCCATTTGCAGTAAAAATATTTCATCTTTAATTTATATTCAAACTAAGTTCCTTGGTAATCAAACTCTTATTTGTTTTACATCCTTGAAGAAGTTAATTTTGAGTTTACATTTTCATAACATGTATTAGTATCTAAATACAAAATATATTTCAGTCACAAAAACAATTTCAAATCCTTTTTGTACTAAAAACATTTCTTTTGTCCTAAGAAGTCATAAAATTAATTTGCAGAATTAAAATTTTAAATTTAATGTTGCTTCTCAATTTTCACTTTAGTTAGTTAAAAGTCAGATCGGTGACCGTTTCATGAAGTCTTCCGTTCTTCGCAGGGTTCGCAGGGCACAATAACAATAAACTCTAACAATAAGTCCCAATTGTTAACGTTCTATGTAAATCTCTACTAAAATATAAATACTTTGTATCGCGGGTAGCATGGGAACATCACGTTCAACTCGAACAGCCAAGATTTGAGTATAATTTCCTGGTCTGGCTTGCGCTCCTAATCCTATAGAGTACAATGGTTTTTGTTACCGGCTTAAATCAATTCCGTCGGCTAGTACAGAAAGACACTTATTCATTAAGTGAATCATTATAAACTAATAAACCCGGAGAACAGTCTAAGGTGGCTGTTACACGTGGTCACAAAACAGGACCGCCATCGTGCGTGTGCGTTGAATTCTTTTACGTACATATGTGACAGGATCTACGTACCGCGTTACCGTAGCTGCGCGTGCACATCTACGGTGTGCTACGAAACAATTAATTGTTTGTTAATTTTTTCCATTGGTTTCATTTATTACATAGTATAAATAAGTAATCCGTTTTACGTTTGACAATTTATAAGAAATTATAATGGAATTCGGGTGACAATTTATGTCAAATTACATTTCAGGCATTCAGGTATTCTTTTAAATGTGCCTTTTAAACCTTCTGACTACCAAAAATAACGGTAATTAAGTAACAAAGAGATATGTTACTAGGATGTACATGTTACACGGCTCAAAAATGTATCAGTATAATAGTAACAGTGCAGTGTACTAGACACTTACTAATTAACTAGTAATAGGTATAAACTATTGTATATTTAATATCAAGTGTATCTTATTTATGCACCCTACAAGTTACTTGCTTCTTTATCCTCTTTCTAAAAAGTCAAAGGTTATCTGGAAGAAATAGCTTTATATCGTTACAAGACTGTCCTTTATAGTGATTGATATTTTATAATCATATTAAATATGTTTTAGAAGTACGATCTGCAGAGACACTTCCATAAATAAATAAATCGAAATAAATTGATTTCGATAAACATGACGACTCCATAGCCCAGTTGGTTGTGACCCTACCTGCCGAGCGAGGGGTCCCGGGTTCGAATCCCGGCCGGGACAGACATGTTATAGATAAATGTTTGTTTTCGGATCATAGGTGTTTGTGATGTCATATTTTTGTATGTCTATGCCGCCCATAACACAGGGAATCCTAGTGCGGGGATGTGAGTGTGTAAACGTTTATTTATTATTTTATTTATATATATATTCGGTACACAGACATGGCAGAAACTACTGTGAATATGTATGGGATATAATATAAAATAATAATTTAAAGTTAGAGAAATTAAATAGCATACAATTTTTTTGAAGCGCTGATAGTTCTAGTGACACAGAATATGTTATCCTTATACTGCATAAAACGTACCTAGTTACCTCACTATGCTAAAGTTAGCATAACTCATGTCCGTTCCAATGGATTGGGCGCTAAAGCTGTAGTTTGTCATGGTGACTCAATGCGTGTTAACATCACGTGCTATTGAAGATGGGGTTAAGAGACTCCAGGAATTCATAAATCACCATGCCAATTCTTGTGCTGCTCTTGGTAACAGTGAACGGTGTTAGGATTATTTACCTTACTAGCAACCCTCCTATAAACAATCGTAAAACTTTTACACTTCTCCGTTACAGTACGAGAACCAGATTAAAATGGGTTCCCTGTTTCAATCTTGACCAAATATGTTGCGGATGCCCTTATTGTTACAGATTGTCACGAGCAACACTGATCATTCACCATTTGGTCGATACAATTAGTCAAATAAGTTCTGCGTATCAATGAAACTTTGTATCATTTAATTCGACACAAAATAAAAAAAAACATATCTAAATGCCTGCATAAAAAAAATACACTCGGAAAAACCTTTTACTTCCCCTACGGATCCACCGTCGAGTTCATTACACATCAACGGCGAACACCAATCAAGCTTTCATTAGTCGCTCGCGAAACAATCAATATTCATATCCCATGCGAAATCTTCATAACGGCGCGCCGTGTGGATACGGAAGAAAAAAACCGTGATAGATGATCCGGAGACAGCGCCGCATTCGCAAAACGAAATTAAAAAGAACAAGCCATATCACTTAGCGCACACAGCAGCGCGGTTTTTATTAAAAAATTCTACATATCTCGCGCGTCTTCAGTGCCTTTATCTTACCCCCCCTCCGCCCCCACAAAAAAGAGATGGCGGATAAAAAATACCCCCCGAAAGAAAGGGACCACGCGTAGAATACGAAAATTATAATTGCCAACTGTACGTAAATTAACACCGTGGATTTGGAACTTTTGTCTCGCTCCCGCTCCGATGATGGCTATCGGGATACGTGTGAGGGAGATGGACCGTGTTTATGTGTGTGCCGCGGAATGATTTACATGCATGGTGCGCTCACAAACACAATAATGGACAGAGGCGCGGAAAATCGAAGGAAGCGATGCGACGATCGGTTTCCCGATTTGATTTATGCGCTGGTTGCATTTCGGGACGAGTAGCGCTCGGATGCATAATGGATATGAAACTCGAACAATCCGGATCTCTTATTGAATCTGAACACTGCTCTGAGGATATTCTTGGCTCCGATTCGGCCATTGAACTTTACGTCTCTTACCGTAAATGGATTTGAAATTAGAATAATATTTTTATTCCTACAACTTAATTTTCGTCGATAATTACCAGCGACAAACAAAGATTCGAGCTTTGTAACTCGGTTCTGATGTGTCATTAGTTCTCAAACATATGCTATAGATAGACACACACAAACTAAATCAGATTCCTATAACCCTATAGTAACAACATTACTTGTCAGTTATGCCTAACTCACCCTGTATTTGTATGGATTTAAGTTTGTCGTATGTCCCTACTTCCCAGAATTCGATACTGACCACCGATACTCATGGTGTGATTCGCCTATGTATATAATAAATATGTATGGATAATCATATCTTTATATATTAGTATTTATATATAAATACATACGTAATTATTATATTATATGTAGTAATATATTATTATTTTATTATTATTACAATTTTCATTTATCACCTATCGCAATTTTTAACCTTCGCCAAGGGTTGACTGGTGGAGAATGCCATCAGGTTTTAAGCCCACCCATTGTAACTTAGTTTTAAGGTTTACAATGAAGAATAAATAATAATAATTACATAAATGATAATAATAATACAGTGTGTTTTTTAAACCAACATTTTTTATTAATTAATTTTGATCAAAATCGGACCCGAACCTTTTTAAGTACCTGCTTTTCGGTAATCCTCATAGTTTCACAATTTGCCATCCACACATATACAGTGTGTATGTAAACATTAAATTTAATTTGGCGGGTTATTATTTCATTCGCAGAAAAAATATTTTATTTTTAATTCATGTTCAAACTAAGTTGCTTAGCAATCAAAATCTAATTAGTTTTACATCCTTATAATATGCAAATAAGAAAATTTTAGAGTTTAAATTGTGTTACATGTGTTAGTATTTACCATTAAGAAATTGTAATTTAAATTAATTAATTACAAAATATATATATATAAAGGCAAAAAAATTATTTGTATTCTAATTAAAATGTCCATCGTATATTGGGTAAACGTAGATACATATTGCATACTACTAATATTAGTACTTTTAAATAAGAAGATACAATAATCAAATTATTAATGTCACAAATCAATTTTCTTTATATGATAGATTTTGTTTTCGTGTATTATACACATTATAATGTATCAAATTAAATATTAAATCCTTTTTGTACCAATAAACATTTTTTATTCTACTTAGAAGACATAAAATTTATTGGCGGAATTTAAATTTTCTTTATAATGTTGCCTTTCACTTAGTTCTCATACAGTACCGAAGTAAACTTGCAGATTTACTAGATTTTGTACTAAAATTTATGTACTTAAAGTGTTTTTCATGTTTTATGTTCAATAAAGAATTCCCGGCGACACTAAACTAAATGACTTCATTTCGTATAATGAAATTAGGTCTAGGAGTGGCTTATTAGTAGATTACAATGAAAATTATTGTTAACGTAAGTATGTATATATTTTATCAAGCGTTTCGAAATTATGTATTACTAGTTGTGTCTGCGAATTCGTCCGCGTGGAATCTAACAAAAAAGTTACTTAGTAGAAATAAAAGTAGCCTAAGTGACATCAGCTACCTGCCAGTGAAAGTTCCGTCAAAATCGGTCCAGCCGTTTCAGAGATTAGTCGGAACAAACAAACAGATAGACAGACAAAAATTGTAAAAAATGTTATTTTGGTATATGTACCGTATATACATTCATATGCATGTTATTTTAATTTAAAAGCGGTTATTTTAATATTACAAACAGACACTCCAATTTTATTTATTAGTATAGATAATGAAGAAAAAACGGTGAAATAAATTATACTGCATATTGGACTTCGAGCATCGTGTATAACGCGTCTCGACGACCCCATAGCCCAGTTGGTAGTGACTCTGCCTACCGAGCGCGTGCTGCCGGCTTCGATTCCCGGCCGGGGCAGACATTTACGTGACATATAAATATTTGTTCTCGGGTCATGGGTGTTTGTGATATCATATGTGTGTGTGTCCAAGTCCAGCTGCAACACAGGGAATCCTAGTGCGAGGGTGTGAGTGTGTGTAAACATTTATCTACGTTTGACATATCGGGGCAAATGTCGCTGCATTATAAAAACTGAATAAGAAAATAATAAAAACTGAATGAGAATAATTCGGTTTAATAATCTTATTACTTCTTCGTCAAATATAACCGTAGAAGAACATTAAAACTGGGAACGATATGATACGTAGATACTGATCGAACAATTATTGTCAAGTATTTTTGTCCTAATGATAAGCCCGTTTTAAACCGTTGTAATATTGACGTCGTAGACGTTAGCTACCTTCTCGGTGACGTGTCGTGGCCACAACGTGTCGTGCCGATGACGTAATTGTAGATTTAATCACAATAACATACATATTTGTATGTAGTTTTTTATATTCTTATATGGCGTAAACGCAAGTATGTTCAGCGAAAGATGAAAATGTAAAGTGTAATATTTACACCTATACCTTCCTAACATATGTATGTCCGATTGTAAGTCATATTCTACTCTTTAAGTATTTATAATAATAATGCTTACAGCGTCCACTTTACGATCGCAACATTCAAGTTCTACACAGCCCTTGCTTAATAATCAAATAAAACCGGCAAGGTTTTTTTTTTCATGATTTATTATTTATAAAAATTGCATCGAATATTTTTCAAATCGGATGTAAGGTGTCCGATAAATAAACAAAAAAAGCTAATCGACGGGTTGTGATACTTTGTAAATTACAAGCGGCATACCCCGACGTCGGGCAGGTTGAACAAATAATTATATATGTTGGTGACTGTTTATATTCAATTATATATGTAGGTGACCCGACTACTTCAAGCTGTTACCTTCCAAGCGTTAAGAAGTAAAATAACTTTTCAAATGGGTGTCGAATACTTCACTCCGCATCTCGCACACACAAATTGACAAATTCGCACTCTGTCTTTAGTATAGCCGACTTTTGAAATTTCATAATCGCTAATAAAATACACTTAATGTAGGATCCCAAATCACGTATGAGTATTTACGTAAAGTGTAAAAAAAAAAATCTAAAAGCCAAAATGTACTACATAGTTTAGAAGCAAAACGAAAAAAGATTAAGATCATTAAATCAAAATATATTTCTTTAGTTTATGACTACAAAGCAGATGGGGCTGTTTAATATCGTGTCGTAAAATATGGTAGGAATGAAGCAGTCGTTACGACGAGCGCTTCGACTAAATAGTTTAGCAGTCTGAATAAAGCCTTGCATAAGATTTAGTCTACAAAGTGTTTAAAAAAAAACACTTAAATCGCGATTAGATGAGGAGTTACGAAACTCCAAAAAAATCACTTATAACGCATAGATCTTCAATAGAATCAAAAACTGAAGCAACCGCTGTTTTTACAGAGGAGCGGCTAGTTGCTAGATCTATAGAAGTTTTTATAACAAAAGGCCTAAAATTCTGGTTTCAATGCTTCTTGTTGCGTTATTAAAATGACATCGGCTATTTCAAAAAATAAACTAGATAGCAGAAACTTTTTCGGTGCGATTGCGGTTACGTGGAGTAATGGCCGACCATGAAGGATGTAGAGGTAATCTGTGAGTCACTGTGATAACTCTTTTAAAGCAGATGATTTAAAATCTATTTTACAATAACTGAAATTTTCTTGTTGTTTCTAAGCAAAATTTGAAATAAATGGACCTTGCTCAACTTAAAATTAGTTATATTTTGTGGTAAGTATCGTACCTATGTTTTTGTGATACTAAATATTGAAATGAGATATTTATTTCAGATATTACTTACTATGAAATAGTCGCGATATTTCTGTGTCTGCTTCTGTATTTTAGTTCTTATAAATTACATAGGCTTTGATGCATTTTCTATCATAATTTAGAGCTTTTTATCTTATCTGGCGGGTTATAGGTAATAATAAAGATGTATGTAATATATAATTGTTTGTCGCAATGCTCTTGTCAGAACGGTCGTGACCACCATGCCGTATCAATGTTTTGGGCAGAAATGATTTGCCTTACGAGCATTCGCCACTTCTCTCTACTTGAAGTTCATTTGGCACACTCGTGAAAGGGTCCGGGCACTGCCGACTTCATTTGGTTGATCCGTCGCATGGATGACTTCCCACGCGGTTTCGTGTCTTCATCCTTCCTCTGCACAACTAGGCGTTCGATGGAGGTATTTCCTCTCCGGGAGACTTGCCCAAAGAGTTTTAAAATGCAGCACACACTGAAGTAGCAAGATGTTGCTCTTGTTGCCTAAGATGGAGAATAGAGAAGTTGGTACAGAATTCGGTCCATGAGAATCCAAGCATATGTCTCCAGTGTCACATCTCAAGAGCGTCGATCTTGTTTCTCTCGACTTGTCGCAAGGTTCACGTCTCCGCAGCGTACAGAAATATTGGTAATAGAAGAGTTTGTATGAACCGGGTTTTTGTAGCTTTGGTTATGTTTCTATTTCTTCAAATTTTTATTAGCTTGTCCATTGGGGTTCTTGTGATTGCCATACGTCGCTTTACATCACCTACGCAACCGCCAATGTTCGATATTAAAGTTCTGAGGTATATGTAAAATTTAACAACTTCACAGTTTGCAATGTGGGTGATTTCGGGCAAGTTAATATTGGCTCGGTTTACAATCATCATTTTTGTCTTACTGCGATTGAGCTTCAATCCGAATTCCTTGCTTATGCGCTCTATTTTGAGAAGAAGTAGCTTTTCCTTATGACAAGCACTGCTTGCAAACAGGGCAGTATCGTCTGCGTATTAGAAATTTTATATTAATAATAATAACACCGTCAGTGCATTATTCAAGTGTGATACGCATTATTACGGCGGTATACGAGTTGAATAAGAGTTGTGAAATTATGCATCCTTGGCGGACTCCTGAGCTGCGATTAAAATTTTCTGATAAAGTATCATCTGCCCGCACACACGCAGTTCTCTCTTCATAAAGACGACTGAGAACATGGACAAAATTTTTCGGCGTACCCATGTCAAAAACAACATTCCACAGCTTCGGCCATCTCGTAAAGTCGAACGCTTTTGATAAGTCAACAAAGCAAATATAAGTTAAAACTAAATGACATCGATTTTATAGCACAAGGCGAAATGAAATGCACTGAGTTTTGACCGAGGTAGTAAGAACACAAACTGCTAGTTTTCATCACATACCATTTTGTTGACCTATGCAGTTATTTAGTACAATGTAATATAAACTGCAGCCTAATTGCTGAGAGCGATAATCCCCGGTACTCCGGCGAAGAGAGTCCCATTCCCAGCCGGTACAGAAAATTGTGGCTGATACATGTATGGTTTGGTTTTGTACGGACATGCAGTCCGTGACAAAGGAGGCCTAAAGCCTAAAGACGTGAGTCTGAGAGTATCCTTTTATACGTCGCGGGCGTGATGCTCGGACAAATATTTAAAAAAATACCTCCTTTCACCAATTTCGATAAGCATGAAACTTCCAAGTCTCTACCAGAAATTAGTAGGCATTCAAAGTATAGCACAAGCAAGATAAAGAACGTTGAATGTTTTCGGCGGAACAATCTAAGCCCATCATTAATGTTAATAACCCTACATAGGTACAGGCGGCGGAGGAAGGAGTCGGTTCACGCACGAAACAATGGCGGGCGACGGTTGACCTCGCGGCCGCCTCCCCGTGTCTTGCCTCTTGCCTCCCGTGGTAGCGCCGCGTGCAATTAATATGCCGAGGCGGCGCGTGTACCGCGACTGACAACGTTTGGTACTTGGATGTTTGTCAACAATGTCCGCCGTACAGTATTACTCGAGGAACCTTGTGAAGTTCATGTAAGATGGATCTTGAAACATCCACTTATTTTTACTTACCAGTAATTTATATATTCACCAAAAGAAAAAAATATTATTCAGATTGAATTTGGGGATATATAGATAAATTGCAACATTGTATTTAAATAATAAATTATATTTATTAGATAATGACCCTGTCTACTGAGCCTCCGGTTCCAGATTCGATTCCCGGTCAGGGCAGATAAATATTTGCCACCAGGTCGTGGGTGTTTGTGATTGCCCATTCTTGTATGTCCATGTCACGCAAACCCTAATGCGAAAATGTTTGTCTGGGAGCATTTAGGTATATTCGTCATGATTCTTTTTCAAATTAAACTTATATCTCAAAAAAAAATAAGATGTGGTAAAAAAATGAAAAACATATAAAATATTAAATGTCACAAATATCTAATTACAATGATCAAGCTATATCGGTTGACACATAACCCGTCCAAGTTTTCTTTTGCGAAAGAAGAGAGAGAATTTTTGATCAATAATTGTCACTGGGCGGCTCCCCACTCCTGGGCGGCGGGGGAAAGAAGTCGGGGGC
>PDGT01000114.1:0-24657 GCA_003671415.1 Megathymus violae | reverse complement strand
GAGTGCGTTTTGTTACCGAGATGATAGGCGCGAAAAATGGCTTGCGCGTGCCTTTACGTGTCTCCTCTAGTTTTGAATATTCAGAGTCGGCCTCTCGCCCTGATGAAATATTGAATAGACGGAGTAATTTATTCTCGGAGGAGTTTTGGAACGGTCCGCGTTCCGTTCGGATATTGAAATTAGGCGCTGCTTTGCTTAAGAAAAGCGTTTGTTTGACGGGCGGCCTACATCAGGTCTTTATGTGTCCGATGCCGTCGATATTATTTGTTCCGACTTTCCGTTGTCACGGGAGAAAGTACTCCTTTGCCGGATTACGTAAAGCCTAATCTGGATTGAATGTTATTATCTATAAAACTAGCGTTAATAATGAAAGCTATTCATAAAAAATAAATACACTTAGGTATATTCCCATACTAGAATTTTTTATGTCATTGATATCACACATGGCTGTGTCACAAATGAGAGATCATCAATGCAAGACACTACCATACATTATTTAATAAATGTCTCCCCTGAGAATCGAACCCACGGCTCCTATTCGACAGACGCGGTCACAGTCAAGTGATCTGTAAGTGCGACTCCGTGAACGCTCATAAAATTTTACATCTTAACATGTAATACGAGCAGATATATTGAAAGTATTTCGGAGTCTGAGCGACCGTCATTGCTTGCGTAACAATTGTATAAAAACGTTTTTCTGCTTATGGCTACAGTGCAATTGTGGTACATGATTAGTTTTTTATTCTTCGCATTGTGTCTGGCTACGAAAAACTTATTGTAATCATAAAATCGATTTATATCTTATATTCATTTAAATGTGTAAAATATTATCAAGTGAGTGACAAAATCAATATCCTCTTATGCATAAGGTCGTTTACACAAATATAACATTTATAAATGTAAATAACTTTGGAGTTATTTTAACAGAATCACATCTGTTGTGGAGACTTAAAATAACACCAATCATTTTAGTTTAAACCAATAACAATTCCATCCTCTCTCTCTCCTTTCACCCTAAACGAAAAGGTCATACACCGGGCTTTTAAGTGCGAATTGGTAGTGTACAAGCACTTGAGAATATCTTGTAGAACTTTTATTTATGGGTTTTCTAAAGATGTTTTTGTTTATAGATGAGAATAGTAATTAATAGCTAATGCGCATATGAATTCGGAAAATTAGCGGTGCGTGCAGGATTTGAACTTTCCGTGCGGAAGACTGACATTTAAACTATGAAACTATCACCGCATTTGGCCAGAGAGTTTGAAAGAGTATCAAGATTCACAAGTAAAAAAATGTGATATTTTCAAAATTATGCACTTCGTTATATGTATATTACAACTTAGTGCATATTACAAGCTTCAGATCTGAGGTGATATGAAAATTAGCATTTAACAAATTCAAAAGCAAATAAAGAAAGTTAATAAATACAAATGATATTAGATAACGCGGTTGAGATTAGTATTTTTGTATTTCTTAGGAAATTTTTGTATTTTTTAGTACGTCAAGTATTTACAATACTTATCAGATCTTAAGTCTATTCAATGAGATTCTAAAATAATCAACAAAATCAGCATTAATTGACTTTATTCGGAGACAGAGAAGTGGTGTAAATAGGAAGAATGTTTGAGAGTGCGTACGGACACGCCATTGCACTTAGTGAGCGCGCAAATATGCAAATTCATGCTTTACTACGCCATCGCCCAGCGTGCGTTGTGTGGAGGAAGACAGAGACAACCGTGGAGTCGACTTTTGAATAGATTAAATTAAGGGCGTAATTAAAAGTCTAAATCAGAAACAAAAATTGATACAAGTTAATTGCAACGTGAAATAAGGTCTCCTCACGCAATAGCGAAGTTAAGGTCATATTTCGTCAGGCTTGATGTGGGTTGGTAGATTTCACACATCTTTGAGAACGTAATGGACGTAACTCTTAGACATGCAAGTTTCATTATGTTCATATATATGATATTATAGAGAGTGATAATTAACTTGTAATACGCACATAATGTATTAATTAAAACTCCTGTCTCCCATGTTGGCATCTGACATACCAACTACTAGGCTATTTTATCCTATTTCGTAATGTTGTAATCGTTTTTTACTAGAAGTGGAATGTACATAACTTCTAAATATAAAAAAATATATAATTTTATCTCTATGTGGAAAGTTAATAAGTGTGTAAAATAATAATAATACCTTCAGGGTACTTACACTAAGTAAGACTTATTAGTAAGTAAGTAGTGTTCACTCAATTGAAAATATAATAACGAATAATTCTACTCCACGCATTTTGAGTTCTGTAAGGACAGCATCCTAAGAAGAGGGTGGTTAATGAATAAAAAAATTCCCGTTTCTTTCATAGCGCAGTGATTAGTTACCCCCGTAATGAGTGGTGCATGTGTGCGTGTGTCCGTGTGTGATTGGGGGAACTTTTTTAAAATCCCACATGACAGTTGATGAGGGTATGTTAACGTACCGTTTGGGTATCGATCGTGATATTATGGGGATTTTGTTGGCGTTTTTATAATAGGTTGTGATCGTCTAGTCTTTATAATACCTGTTTCTGATTGTTTTATTGACATGTTGTGACAATTTTTCATATTATTTACAACCTTGGATGGTATTCCTGTAATCTCGCTCTTCTAACTTCATCTAGATTGGCTAGAATGGATTGGTAAATGAAGTTATGAGTCGCTTCTTATATTTGTTTTGCCTGCAGTCAATGATATTGTACTATAATATAGTTTTCTTAATATTTAAAATGTTATTGTAATGTAAATATTATTTAATATTTTTTATTTCTCTTTTTTTAACTTACGAAGGTTTTCCTTTTTTTAATATTAATTAAAGTCAGTAACCTAAGGTTCAATTTCCTGTAACTTGTAATTACCTTTTCAATAGCCTCGGTGAAATAATTATTTCTAACAACATGCACAACCGGTCGCTTCCAAACAACCTAAAGATATTTTTAGATATAACAGTACAATAACCCATTAATAAAACAACGCGGTTGCTGTTTCTAAACCTAAGGCGTAGGTTTTATAAAATAAATGACCGATTAGTTTTGTTATCAATTTTCACTTGAACCAGTCACCAGTTTTACTAAGTTTATTAATAGGAATCCCAGGAAATGAGAAGAAGGTAAGAAAGAAAGTGCTGGCCCTCAAGCCCCCAGCCGGGACACTACGAGTCGTTTGGCGGCTAACTCAACAAGGACGGTAGCTAGACCGGTAGGCTTTAAGGAAAGATAATAATACCAATAATAATATTAATGACTTGATAATAATAAAGATAATATAATCCATACGCGAAGCCCTTCCACGAAGCAGGCTGGCTACTGTCGCCTCTTACGAAACCCTGTTCTGCCAGCATGGGATTTCGGAGAGTATTCTAGACCACCCTAATACAAAATACAATCAAATCCGCCACAGTACTTTTCAACCTAAAAAACTTTTTGGTGTGAAGGTGTCCCATTCCATCATAACCACTACCTCTCTTAGAATGAAGCGGTGTTATCGCTATTTTTTGAATATTACCAGGAACTCGAGTATCAATGTAAGCTTCAGCACTATTTGTTCCTTCGGTGAAGACGGTTACATTTTATTTAAAGTGCTACAAGTTATAGTATAGTGTAGTAATAACAATATGTAAATTGTATGCAACTTTAATCAGTATAGCTTCACGTTAATAAAAACCAGATGAATCTATAACAGAATCCTTTGACCGGATGAACAACTGTATTCATTCAGCCAACTTCTAGCAACTGGTGTAAAGACAATAATGTATGAATTGCAATATTAAGCAATTTATATTACTTAGATGTTATTTAGATCTGGTACTTAATCAACTATTTCAAACTCATAAAGATCGGAAATACCTTGTTATTTACATGTAAAGCCTTATTAATGAATACTTGTTTTGTTGTGTAATGAATACTTGTTGTTTATGATACGAATATTGCAAAATATGTCAAACAACGCATAAATATAATTAACATTGAATAGCACAAATTTGAGAACTTCAAAATTTAATACTGTCGAGCGATGTTTGGGTATTTAAATGTAGATGGAACGAGCACGGAGGAGACAGAGCAAATAAAAGAGTCAGTTCATTTCCCCAACTCGTAACACAGCCACAAACGACGTGTCAAGGTGAACCCCAAACGAAATCGGCTAAGTATCACATACATATAAAAACCCGTAACTGTACCGCCTGAAGAAATGGGGGCTTTCTTACTTCACCTCCCCACTGTCACGCGTCCAATTTACATTGAACTTCAGGATGTCGTCACGTCCCTTCTTTCTTCGCACTACGATCTTAGGCCGGAGGCGGCGGGGTAGCTCATTATATCCCGGTTCGGTTCAAGTGGGGCCGTAAGAGTGACTCAAGTTAAATTAAGAATGTGGAGCTCGTCCCGTTTTTTTTACTTTTTTCACTCACTTTGTTTGTTGATGGAGACTTTTTTGACATTGTGGACTTTGTGTGCCTCCGTGAGTTTCCTTTTCGTGTCTAATTCTCGAGGCGTTCGTGTATACACTCCCTTATGGTACTTACGTATAGCGGTACCTCGGATTATTTTTTTACGATGTATTAAAGGATCTTGGGATGGAGAGGTGTGTTTTTTGGATTACGACCTCTTTGAAGCTCGTGATTAAGGCTCTGGAGGATGCGTTTTGTTTGTTTTGGCACAAGGGTTCTAATCTCGGTACCTAATAATAGAATGGATCAAGAGACCTACAGATCGTCGTAAATTGTACAGCAACGGTAGATTTTGGTACACACGTGTGCTTTTGAAGTATTAGTCATTCTGATGAGTAATACAAAATTGATTTCGAAATTAGAAGATCTGAATTATATTACCTTTTAGAAATTTTACTAAATAACAAATAGAGATGTTTCTTGTTTAATACACTTTAAACAAACATCTCAATACTCACAAAATAATGTCCGATTGCTAAAGCAAAACTGTTTTAGGAACAAATCTCCTTCGATTAGTGCTGCCCTCTATATGCTTCGAGAGAAATGTTACAACAAGATTAATTTACATTAATTGTTTGAAGCGGTGTGTAATAATTTAATTTATTTTATCAATCTCACAAAATGTATTAAGGTCTAAAAGTTTTTGTAACTCGCATTTGTACCTATCACTGTAACACAACTTCCTAATCTATACCAATATTACAAAAAGAGAGCGCAAATTTTGTGAGTTTGTATATACGAAAATTATTTTCCGAACCCACCGCGCCTATCTTAAAAATTCTTTATCATGTGAAAAGTACATTATTCTGGATGAACATAGGCTATATTTAAAGTGTAATATTTAATGTATAATAATAATAATATAATAATTAATTGTCGCACGGACCGCTAGTAATCATTTTAAACCGTGCGTAACAATTTTGCATCAAAACTCAAGGAGGTAGTATAGTGGGGATGTCCACAAAACTACTTAAAATTATTTGTAGCCATTGTAAAACTGAACGGGGCAACCAACGTGCTTACGTGGTATGAGGAGGAGGTGGTACCTACGATGTAGGAGGAGGTTCTCAATGGCCGATGCCACCAAAAAGATCCAATGTAGCCTAATATATTTAATCATTTTAAGTAAATAGTAACGAATAATGGTTGCTGGTTCTGGATATAACCGAAGTGATATAACCAGATATAACCGGATATAACCAGATATATCTACGTCAATAAATATCACTACGGATACCATATTTATGTATCTATTCCTATTATGTATCTATTCCTATTCCTTTCCTGCTCTATTTTTCTACCCATTCCTGAGGACTAAGATGGAATACTATATTTTAACATAACGAAATGTCTACAGTTTTCTAAATTAAATCAAATTATCCGACATGTAATCTAGTGTGGTTCTATATATATTCCGTGAGTCTGCCTGCGAGCTACCATCCTTTTGCTTGAGTCAGCCGCCAAACGACTTGTCGTGTTCTGGCTGGGGGTTTGAGAGCCAGTACTTTTTCTTCTCTATTCCCTAGCCGACAACGTATTCCCTTTAGTGTTACTGATGTACATGGGCGACGGCGACCACGTGCAGGTGATTCGATTGATCGTTTGTCGGCTATTTATGTAAAAAAGTAATACATTTCCATCTAACCGTACAAATTGTGTGGACATTAGCAATAACCAACGGCTAGACAGAACAAACCCGGGTACGACTGACGAGTCATGTCCATTGCGACGAATCAATTTACGTTGAACCGAAAAAAGAGCAAGGAATTAATTACAAAAGTACCGCTGTCGCAGTAAGTTAAGTGTGTAGGCAATAATCAACCTTAAGTTCTGCATAGTAAGGATACGAAGTCAGCAATAATCGTTTGCTGATTAAAATGAGTTAGAGCGTGTCGCGATGACGAATTGTCAAGGAAAATGTGTGTAACACGTTCGCAGCACACGTAGGCATTTAGTGGTTCCTTTTTAATTTATCTCGCAACGGTATGAAATATCGGATCTGGATGTTTTACCGGTTTCGATTACGGTTACAGATATTAAATTACTTAGGTATGACCTAAAAAGAGAAGTACAGTATAATTATGTATATTTAGTTGGTAGCAAATTGATTTTATCTCTAACTTATTATTTGCTATCATTATCACTAAAAAAAAAACACTCAAAATACCTTAAACTGAAAAAATTAAATGTATCTAAAAAAGAGCAGTGGTAGCCTTGCCGTTTGAACGTAGTCCTACAGCATGGGCACTCGAGTTCAATCCCATTCGAATCAAACCTTTAACTTTTCAAATTATTTGCGTATTAAAACTGTCCATCCCGCCATAATGGATAAGCTTCCAGCGTGGTTGATTGCGGCCTGAACCTCTCATGTTATGAGAGGAAAACCGACCCCCAGTCTGAGACACAGTCTGAGTTGTAATGATGATTTAAAAAATGTGACCAACATGGCAAGTGTGTCGGCTCGCCGGCGTAACCCTATCAATGTGTCGATGTTTGGTATCGCCACGCTTGGAAATGTGTAACACTGAGGGTATGACGCATTGTCGACCAAGAAGGAAGCAGAAATTGTCCTTTTTAATTGACTTTCCGATTTTGCAATCAACGCACGGTATACGTGTCTTAGTTGATTCTGGAAGGAGGGTAGCTGCTCAGCCAGAAGCCTTCTTACAAACCCTGACGACTCTTCCCTGCCGGGCGAGGGTTTCCAATTTCGATTTCCGGCCAGGATAGACACTTATGTGACAGATAAATGTTTGTTCTTTTGTTATGGGTGGGTCCGTCTATCCGCGTCGCAAGAAATCCTCGTATGGTGTTGAATATGTCAGCGCTTATATAAAATAAAGTAAAAAAAAAAACCAGTTATCTTGGATGTAAAATAGCAAGCAGCATATCCACGTTCGTATTGAGCAGGATGCACTTCGAGCGGCGCAGGTTGGCTCGGACACCAGATTGGATATAGTCTATTACTAAATATTTGGTTAAACGAAACAATAAAATTAATCGTAGCACTTTAGTTAGTGCACATCTTGACAATTTTTCCAAAACGCTAACACCAACCATCACTAACTGTCCGTCACACTTCGCAATCATCGAGATATTAACGTTGTTGCCAATTTTACGCGATTTCCAATTTATAAGGTGATTTTCGGTTCAGACAACATTTCAGATTAAAATATACTTTAACATGACAGGTTATCGTCGGCTCGGTTACGAAACTTTATTTTATTCTAGTGAAAATTTTACAGTCGGTTGATGATCTTGTTGGAGATTTCAATTTATAATAAGCGATTGAAATGGTAGTGAACCTGTCTGTCAAGTTAACGATCTCGGATTCGTTACCAGGCCGAGCAGAACTTGACAGATAAATGTTTTTACTTGGATCTTTATTGATTATTATGTCTCATGTCATATTAGATGTATTTACTGAAAAAATAATATTGATATCAAAAATATGCATTACCGCAATTGTCTACACCGACACACGCAAAACAGTCAACAGGGTAATAGGTCAATATCAGTCTGAAACAGATGATTAAAGCTGAAATTCTGCACCCATTGTTTTTTCAAACTTATATTATTGCTATATATATAAGTTTGCTTGCTTCGGTGAAGGACGGCACCGTGAAAGAATCTGCATAGCCTAAAGTTCTCTATAGTAATAGTTTTTTTTAGTTGGTATATTATGGCATATATTATGGCCTTAAACCTTCTCAATGTGAGAGGAGACTCTGATTCATATGGACAGTGATGATGATAATACTACATCACAATATTTTACGTACAATATGCAATAGTCAGTGAGAATGTGTTTCATATGCATGCATATTATCCGGTATCTGTAGAGGTGCAAAATTTTTGTGTGAACAAATCGTTCAAACAATCGTTCGAACAAAAATTTCACTGATCAAACTTTATTTCAAAATAGCAAATGTCCTCGCTTCGCTTCGGCAAAACTGCATAAGGCTTAGAGAAATTATAAAAATTTGAAATATATGTATTCATTTGTAACTTTTTTTATTTATAGACGGATTTAAGTGAAACGAAATAATAAATTTAAATATTAAGTGATGCTTACTGCAATACATTAGTGAAAACCGTAACGAAACCGAATAAGCCGTTTCTGAGATTCTAACAATTATTGTTTTTGGGTTCTATTGTTTTCATAAAGGCCCCTATTAATATTTTTTCTCATAATATCCTTAAAGTACAGAAAGCGATCACTTGGAATTTTATTTTATGTATAGATTATGCTTATACGAATAATTCTTATTTCGATGTAACATTACCTCGAAAAATACTTTTAGGAACCAAATACTTTTTATCAAATGAATTTAACATTTTGATTATTGTAATGTTACCGGTCATTACTTGAGCAATTACCTATCGTTATATTTTTACACTAGCGGCCCACTCCGGCTTCGCACGGGTGTCCTTTATCAATAGTTTCCGCAGCGTATGTGATGAGAGAAAATTTTAAGCAAATTTTTTACACTTTAGTTGACGTCACTGAAGTTTTAGCAAGCATCCCTTATTTTTTATAGTAATAAATATAGCCTATGTTACTTAGAGATAACGTAGCATTCTAATGGTGAAAGAATTTTTAAAATCGGTTCAGTACTTTTTGAGTTTATTCGTTACAAACATACAAAGATACAAAGCTTTCCCCCGTATAATATTAGTATAGATATATATGCATATCTTTTTTCGCTAGCTTATATAATTAGTCAATTTAATAAGATGCAATTCGAGGAAATATTCCTTTTAGCTAATAACATAAAATAATAATTTAATATAAGATGTTTTAACTATATTACTATTATTTTTAAAACCATTTATTAGATACATATAACATAATACAGAACAATATGGAATGTTGAAATAACCACTATAATTTTGGAACCCAACTAGACTTTGGCAAACCTTCTTGCGTTGTTTACCTAAACGGCAATCTTTTCAAACATTTTGTAACGCCTGCTCCCGAGTAATACGTGCAGATTCCGGAGTTTTTTATTGGTCAATATTGGGTCAATCGGAGTTCTTTGTTGTGGAAATCATCAACTTTTTGCTCGGCCAGAGTGTTCACGATTTATGTCGCCAGAATACTATTTTTTGTTTATCTATCTGACCTGTGTGACGCAAATAGCGTTTAGTCGTTTTTAATACCATGATCTTTAGGATGGAAAAACATTTGTAACCAATCCTAATTGATTGTACACGGTGTTGTTTTTAGTATACTTGTTGACGAGAAACATAGCGTTCGAACGTTTTGTCATGTTACGAAACGTAGAGAGCCCTCTGTGACACTTTCTCAGAAATAGATTGAAAATTTTAAATACTTGTAAAATAGGTTATATTTCTCATGATACAGAATACTGAACATGTAAAAATGTAATGAAAATGTTTCAGGAGACTAAGTAGAAGAGATACCTGATCACATTTATCTTACCAGGTAACGCAAAGAATATCGCGTAGCGTCGCCGGCGAAGAAAAAAGCGATGAACCCGTATTTTGTTTGTCTCACAATTTTACAGTTGAAATCGAAAGTAACGCTCAGTACCTACAATCTTTCTACCCTTTACTGTTGGTAAATAATCCGCTGGTTTTTTGTAAGCATACTTTTACCAGTCTTTGATAAGCTAAGCAAGTTATGGCTACTCTAGATTATTATTTTATAGATTATTATATTAGAAATAAATAGGTTATATGACTTGGTTGTTAGGGTACTGTCAATAACATAGTATATATATTATATATGAGGTCTACGAAGAAAGAGTCTGAAACTATTATTACGTTCGTTAAGCTGCAGGGCATCACGAGCAGGTGTGGAGTGCTTAGACTCCCGAATTGACAAAACCTTTTCTTTAATTATAAAAATCTTCACGGATACTTCATGACGGGAGCGAGGAATATGTTATACCAGACTCCGATCACCTAAAACCATCACTACTGCGCCTCCTCGTTACCATTGCTCGGTATTACGTGATGTTTTCACATTGCACGTCGTCCGAAACGCCTGTGGAGATTCGGATGGAGATAGTTCAAGTTTTTAAGCGCGCGGAACATCGAATACGTAAACTGGAGCGTTATGAATGGTGTATGAAAAACCTATAAAATGTCGTAAGCCAAGGAGACGTTTTCTAGTTCAGTAGCTCGTTAGGACCGCCATATGTATTAGCGCCGCTGTAAGTTTATACTTTTGCTTGTGTTTGCGGTTTATGCTTATTCTTATGCTACTTTATTTATAAGTGCCGCTAGCATACCCTTCGACTGAAACATTCCTTACTTCCAAGTGAACCGTGCGCAATGGTACCTGGAACACGTGTACACAGATTATATCGCTTATTATAATTTAAATTTGTTTGTTTCCAGGAACTAAGCCAACACTACAAAACTCTCCTACGTGATTCCGCGTGCATATCGTGGTAAATAGAAGAAATTGCAAAACGTAATGGCAAAAAGTAGAGAATGAATACAAAACGGTAAAAAAAGGCACCGTCCACGTGTTCACGTCCGCCGGCGCGTTGTGAAAATGTAAAAATTTGTACAAATACTTCGAGACGACGGAAACAGCGCTGGTTGTGTAGGGCGAATGACCACTACCGTGGGTTTCTCGGTATACGAAGTCATTAGAGGGAGCGACACTGTTCTCGCTTTATGTTATATTTAAGGAGAATTTCATAAGGTGGCTATTGAAAATTTATCTTCGCTTCTTGTCTTGCTTGTCGTGTTGGTGTATATTAAAACATGATTTAGCCAAGAGACATTATAAAAACAGAAGCATGTAATTTACTCACCGTTTATATCACTATTGGACGTCCTTGTATAAAGATTATAATTTGTAGTTTTGAACTCGGGTCTTAGTTTTTATTAGGTCATTTGAATCAATCCTACTGTATACGATTTAGTGTGAATACGTGAGATTCAAAGACAATGTCGTACTCGAATAATAATATTGCTATGTGTTGCAACACGAGATCGCGTAATATATATTTGACTACACTATTGGTAAGAAAAACCAACGGTAGCGAACCTGGTTAGACACAGAAATGAATCGTGAAACTTTTTTAGCACTCTAGTTTGGATATTTTAGGTTATCTAGAGGTACTTGAGGAATTTCGTTAAAGTATTTTGGTGGTGTTTACTCAGTAATGTGCTAAAAAGTTCAACAATGATTTATTTCTACTAACTAATGCCTAGAAGTAGTTACTAGTTTTAATTTTAGATCTTGTACATGTATTGTTTGATACTTATGTTGGATCATGACTTGTATGTATTTGTATGATTTTATAACAGGTTACTTAGGTAAGTTACCGTAGACAATAATTCCTCTGTCACGTTTAATGTGACAGATCATGTAACAGGGACTAATACAGATACTATATTGTTATATAGACTATATTACTGAATATAAAAATAGTTACACAGAAGTATAGGATGATATTAACATCATCAATTAGTTTAGAATGGACTACTGAACGTAGGGTACTCACAATGTAATATTTTTAAGTGTGGTTTTTTATTTATGTTATACAAAATTTCGTAAATTCGAATTTTTATTTGAAATTTATCGAGACAATTACAGAAAATAATAGTTATTTAGTTTTTGTCTCAGGTTCAAAATTAATATTCTAAGTTCTACTGAAGAAGATTTGGATGATTTATACCCCAAGAGTTTATAACACATTTACTATATTTATTATAGTATATAATGTATATACTAACGCTATAAGTATACTGATAAATGTTATCAGTTTTATTTATTAGTTATAAATTTTATTTAATTTTTATCAGTACACGTATAGCGTCAGTATATAATGTATATAAAAATACCCAATTTATTAAATAATTTTGAATTGTTTTTGTTCTAAAGGATGTTGACTTTCAATGTGGGTATTATAATATAAATACTGATAAAAAAGTCTCAAATATATACTTATATAATATTTCAATTTGGGCTTCAGCGTTAGTTTGAAAAGCTAAAATTTATTGAAATGTTCTAGTATTAAACGTATAATTATGCACATCAATAATATCGCTTCAAAGCAATGATTGCCCTCTTTGGGTCTCGGTATTGTGCACAGGAGACAGGAATTTGAATCTTCACGAATTTCAATGCACGCACCTTTATTTTCGTGGTACGACTGTAATTAATATTGTAATTTAATCTTCAATTGTTGTTTAATATGTAATTGTTTCTTATAGATAAAACCTACTTTATTGTTACTAATTAATTATTTCTTAATTATGTAATTAATTATTACTTTATAGTAAATTAAAATTGTAAATTGTAAAAAAAAAATCCGTGGAATCTTGCTTACCTAGTAGGGCTTGTGAGTGATCTCACATCCCTATCAGGCCAGCATCAGTGAACTAGGGACTACACATTTGACATTAGAAACTCATAAGTATCTTAAATCGTGTCTTATCACGCAGTGGACAGCTGTGGATTGGGGAATATGTATGGGGTGATGGTTTATAAAAAAATATTACTTCTGTTATTAGTATAGGTACCGTTACAGTGGATAGAAGACGAAATAAACATGTTTAGGTATGTTTATAGGAAAAACATAATATATGTAGGTATATATATTACAGGACAAACATCAGTTAAGTAAGTACTCCTCATGACATCATGTTTTTCTAACGATTTATATTACGAAGCGGCATCTCAGTTTCATCAATCTGCATCAATAACCCGTCAATATGAAAGTGTTGTTAATTTATGATGATTTTTACTATGATTTTTACTATGGTAGCCACAAGGCGTGGCGCAGGCGCAGGTGTGTGGACCGGAGCGTGATTCCTGCAATCACACGATCACACAATCGCGTCGGAAGCAGCAGGAAATTTGCGGTCGACGGGACACGGACCGTGGATCGACCTGTTTGCTGCAGGCTCTGAGATATTGCTGTTTCTGTCGTTCTTTGCAGCTTCATTCTGATCCGTTACATAATTCATGGTTACTCAGTGCGTATCATTATAGGAAATAAACATTTGTGTTTTATGACTTGTAGATTAATTTAATGCTTTTAGACATAATCCTTGTTTTTTAATGCTACGATTCTAATTATTTTTATAGTAGATTTATACTTAGTTTTTTAGTGTATCAATTGGTCACTTATAAGACGGATCACGTGATGACATGTGGGCAGTTTTGGGAGTGCACGCGTCGACACTGGTGGGGCGTCATTAGCCATTGCAGGTCAGGAAAGAAACGTGTCATATTTCAATATATTTTTTTGTTATTAAACGTTAAAAGTGACTGCTGAGTTTTGTTGTTTGAGATGAGTTGCAGGTGGCACGGACATACAAAAATGAAGTAAAACAATATACACCCAAAAAGCAAAGGACGTAGTGCCAATAGGGCGACACGAGGTATCAATGGTGCTCAAGAGTATTAAAATCAATAGTAGTTATGTAAAACTCGGTGTTCTTTTTTATTAGTTTTTGCAATTAAACAGTAGAGAAACTTAGATTACCTTTTTAAATAAATATAAGCGGAAGACCGTTATCAAAACGATCATCATTATATTTGGTTGATTGTGGTGGAGTTAAAATGGCTCAAATTATATGCTAATTTAGAGGTGATTTAGGCCAATAATATGGGTTTTGTGGTCGCACTGCGCTTGCGTATACGTGTGAATAAGCCGTGTTGTGCTTTGGTTTGACACGAAGCAGTAAGATTCAAAAGTAAAATAAATACAATACAAAAATAAACAGTCGTAGAAACATATTGTATTTTAGGCCTGTAACTGACAAACAAAAGCCTATGAATATACATGATGTCAAAGGCATTATCGATGCGATGCCAGCGTAGATGGAAACGCGGAACATTCATTTTAAATGGTTCTTCGATACTGCAATTTAGGGAATCTTAGCATATTTGAAACTTGTACTATGGGTCACAATCATCGTAGATTGATTGATTTTTCGTTTTCATCCTAGGATTTACTACTATTCGGTAAGTCCGTTTGCTACTTCCATTATAAATAAATGGTATCGCCGGTGAATCGCGAGTCCCTCGCGTCTATCGTGTCTCTCTTGTGAGGCTCATCTCTTACAACCGAACGAGTATGAACGACCACAGCACGGCGCCAACGAATGTGAGCTCTGTTTTTGAGTTATTGGATATTGATCAGGGGCAATTTGCACCTGGAAGCAATATATATTGAGGTACTTACTACTTTAGTTCTGTGTTGTAGGTACGCAGAATTTAGCGAGTACAGTGAAAAAGAAAATCATATTTGTATCTATTCTAAATATTATTATTAGTTACGCTAACTAGTATTTTGGTTTAATCCTATATGAAATGTATGATAACTTGCCGGTCTTCATGCTTTGGTTGCTCCTGCTCGACTTTAAGTTAGTTCGCCCCTCTTGACTAAAAACAAGACATATGATGGAGCTTGTAGGATTATCTGGCTGAAGTGACCACATATTTCTAAGGACCGGTAACCATCGGGGAAGAAAGATCTATGGTTACTAAAAGAAGTACTTACAGGGCGTTCCCTGATACTGTGGATTGACTATGTGAAGAAGATAATGGGTATAGGTCCGATTCAGAAGACTTATCACCGGTCAGATTGACACAGGTTAAGGAAGGCTTGGGCCCTTTGAAAAGGTTGACACAGTGTGAAAGAATTAAGACGAAAAGCTGGATATGTCCAGTGACTAAAAATAAATAATTAAATTTAATGATTTTTTAATTAAATTGTTGGTCCTATTTCATTCTATATTTTCGAAGAAAAATATATATATATATATATATATATATATATAATTTTAATCTAGCGCACGACTTAATTTATATTATGGAAATGTACATTTAATGCGTCACACACAGTTGTATACCGTATAATCACAAAGTTTAGGATACGGTTAGACTTTGACGGGCTATTGTCACGTAACGAAAAGTTCACAATACGAGTCTAACCTTTTAGTTGGGAATTCATTACGAAACTACACAAATGGTTTCTGAACCGAACGGAAGGCAAAAACTACCCAAATTTCATCCATAAACACGTGACTTCCAAAATATAATGGAAAAGTTAGTTGCGTATTACACAAATATAGTTAAGTTTTTATTTTATACACTGTTTATTTTGAAAATAACAGTGATTTTGAGATACATATCAATTACCCATAACTCCTTTAATACTACATCAGAATTTTACCAATCAGCACTATAGCAGCGTGATAGAATATGTTGCAGCGCTTTTCAATTACTGGGAAAGTGTCGTGCCTTGTATTGGGCCGCGAATATGTTGAATTTTTATTTAAAAAAATACACATATTTACACTTCAGCACTAAGATGCCCTGCATTGCTGGTGGTACGGACATGTGGAAACAAAATTTTTATGTGTCACATAAATGTCTGTTCCGGCCGGGAATTGATTCCGGAACCCTTTGCACGGCACTAAGTGTCTCCGCCAACTGGGCTTAGAAGCCATCGGGGGAGGTTTACCCCAACTTGATATTTTTTCGATTTCGATACCAGGTCAGCAACAGATTGGTTATACCTCTGTGTTATTATTTTACTGATGAGGTCTACTCCACCATGCTTCTCCCATGTGGGTAGTAGGAGAGATGAGCGGCAAACTCAAGAGTCAGGTATTCTTCAATCTGAAGGTTACTGACAAGGGTTGATGACTTATCAGTATTCATCATCAATCATCAGAAATACATAATACGTTTTAGAAGTGTGATATAAATTGATGAGAGATAAATTACTGATAAAACCTCTATGAATCGAAAGACCTAAAAATGATTTAAAAATATAACGTAATCATATCTACACCAGTTGGGTTCGCGTGTTGAACATCGTAAAAATCAGGGCGCGTATTACCGAAATGCGTACGATATCAGCACGTATCGTTGTACGATAAATTACGGCAGTTAATATCGTGAACCCTTCCGCCGCCTTATTTCTCTGTAATTAATAACGAATGTATGATACCATCTTCAGGTTAACATGAACAGGAATAACTCACGTACGTGTGTTGGATATATCGATTTCGGGAAACGAGTTTGAGTTCTTTTAAACTAGAGAACTCTTTCTGAGGTAGTTTTTTCATTCCCTTTAAAACCGAACCAAAGTTCATTATGTTCAGTTGCCATTAATTAGTTTATCTTTTCTTTTCTTTTCCTTTTTTATTGGGGTCAGAGGAAGAGGTCCTGGAAGCCATGTCCGACGTTACGGGCACTCATACGATCTCATATAAACGCAATACAATTTTAGTACAGTGTAATGAGTATGTATTATAAACTTATATTTTGCCATTTATACAAATAGCTATAGATAAGGTAATTTAGTATCCAGTAGTGATCTTTAAAAGACTGACAGATGTTTAGATATTACTGGTATATGCTTAGTGATAATTTATATGGCGGTGACATATGGTCGTTCATTGTCACTAATATATATATCCATAATTAACGATGACGATAGCTTTTCTTTTTGGGAGTTTTTTGCCGCTTCTTCTTCCAAGACTGTTCTTGGCTGAGACTTTATACTTTCGTACGTTTTTGTAAAAAAAAAGTAATTTTAATTATAAAAAATAATTTCAATTTAATTACATTTGCTATCAATATGTATTTCACGGAATAGTATGGTTTTTCCTCTACTTTACAAAAAGCGTATTCAATCTCAGGTCTTCGGGATAAATTGAAATAGTATAATAAAAATAGTATAATAACAGTGTCCCAATACCCTGGCCTTCCATACCTACATAGTAGTGTACCGTTTGCATAGTATTATGCCCTAGTATTATAATTAGATACCTGCTTAGGAACCGCATGTTTCCTGCAACGTTCTACTAAATTGGCCCACACAATTACGGAGTCAGATTAAGAATCTGAATATAATGGCCATTGCAGCTTTCATATTTATCTTAGCGTTCCTTGCTCTATCGTTTAGGATAAAATCGTGCTAAAATATGTTTCCGTTTGAGGTAGACGTGTTAATTGGGCATTTAATTCAATAACCAATCAAAATAGGAATTAAGATAAGCAATCGTATGCCGGCTACTGGTTTTCCGAAGGCCCGCGTCGCCTGTTGCCACATTTATAATTTTTTCGCAACTTAGGATACGACAACGGAGCGAAATTTGCTCTGAAGGTCTAAGCTAATAGGCAATAAAACAATACTAACATAAATTAATTGTTGAAAATTAATATTAATGGCAGACTAGCTGTGTCTTAACTAACTGACTATTACGAGCTGATGGGTTCGCGTGGCGAGTCGTTAATGGTCTTATTATTATATGGAAATCATCCGATTGAATTATTGATCCACGGAGTGCTCTTCAATATTTTTATTGTATTTCCACGAACACCTTCATCATTGCCAATAACAATTGTCATATTTAAATAAATTAGCAACACATGTCTTCATAATTGGATCAATGTAGCCTAAATTCCTTTTATTTTACTTGATTAAAAATTATTATTATTATCAAAATCACCACGTTCACATTATTTCTATCATCATATCATCGACTATCATCGTGAGAACTTAATGAAAATCTCCCAATAGTTTTATTTAAGGCACAGTTTATCTTAAATATTAAAATGATAGCTTATTAGATATACTCTCCTCGTTTATTAATAACATAGTATTATGTTCATGGCCGCAGACGAGGCATCTGATGGTAAGGGGTCATAGCCACCTATCGATGACTGTAATAGCAAAAGAAATATCACTATCTGAGGTTCATTAGAGTGCATCATAAGTAGATGAGGTTGGTTTGAACTCAAAGATTTATGAAACCTCTTATGCTTTTAAAAGAGTATGAAATCGAACCGAATACAATTAGTGGGTACTTAAAATTTTAAATATTTATATATAGGTACAAAGGAAGATTACTGTAAAGATTACTGCATATTACATTTATCATAGTAAATTCTGCGACCTTTAAAAGACTTAAAAACAAACATACAATTGATTTACTGATTTGTGTGTGAATAGTAACTATTTGTAAAGCAAGATAATTTGTTTACGTTACTGTCTGGTTACCTGTTACCATGACAACAGTTGTTGCAGTGGAACAGGGTAGTTGTTTGTATTCGAAACTTTACAGATAGATCTTTTAAACGGAACTTTAACTTTTTCAGATTTATTAAGCAATCCTTATTTTTTCATCTATTTCGTATATAATAGAATCTTAATTTTCAACTATTTCAATTTATATATATTTAATTTAAAAAAATACACTTACGATAATTTTAATCAATTATTTAAAAATTTCTATGTATCCCAAGATACAACGATATTACTATATTAATGAAACTAGAACTCGGTAGTTTCACCATTTAATATCAACACTTGATGTTTATTAGGGTAACAAAAATAACAGAATATTAACTATTCGATCACATGGAGGATGTCACTAATAAACGTTTTTTTTTTATAATTCAACGTGGTGTATCAAATACCATTAAAAATTATAATAAAAATGGGCCATATTTCCCAGACCGCTTACAAGTTTAATATTTTTTCTTACCAGCCTTATCTACTAGCTCAGGATGTTTTGTGATATAGACCTTTTAAATTTCTTTCTCTTTCTTTCTTTCGTGGATAAGCCTCATCAAGTTTTCGTAACGTCTTCTTCTTTTCTACTTCAGTTTTCCAATCCAATTCCCAACTCTACACATACCCCGTCCATTTTCATTTTGGCATTCGTTTATTCGTTATTATTTCTTTTACTTATTGTCTTATTATCGAGTACATTAGTCCTAAACGATACGAAACTTGAATTCGTAACAGGCAGCTGAACATTCTTGTTGGAGAGTCAGGCAGCTTATAATTGCCCGGAGCGTAGACAAGCCGTCCTTTACTGGTGTTTTTATCAACACCGAACGGTCACGGTACGATTACGATAATTATTTCGTAAAAGTCAGTTGCGACTTCTCTTGTAATAATCTCATATATCGACAAATTCTTGACAAATACCAGCAAAATTGATTTATATTTGTGATAGTTTTCTGGCATTACTGAACGTAATGCCTATTTTATTATTCTTAGTAATTTTAGGTATGGCTATCAAACATTTTTTTGTTTTAAATTAACCGGCAACTAAAAATGATTACACATTTTGAAACAAAATTACTCCAATAAAAACGAGCTAGGTCATAGGTCATTCTCAATGCTAAGTTAGCTAAAGGCATCGTGTGGTGTGACATCACATTCGAAGTAGTAAACACGGTGAACTGCCATTCGAAAAGCTATCTTTAAAACTCAAATACACAATCTATCTCATCTTTGTTATTTAATGACGTATTTTATAAAAAAATGTCATATTTTTAATTTCGCTCTCTATAACTTATTGCAATGTACGAGTAATAGTATAGAAATATAGTATGTAATGTTTAGCATATATGTATGTTTCAACATCGATATGGTTGCCGACAGTCGGTGTCGTGTCGGTGTCGTGTCGGTACCTATCCGTATCAGTGAACGTAAAAATACCCATTGTATGCAGATCGAAATAGAAAAACCGGTGGCCGATCGCGAAATTCACTTAGAGGCATAGAACGCCTTATGAATAATTTAACCAATAACAATCCGACGGCTAATTTTAGCGTCGAGAAGGAAAAATTGGACAGACCGCGCCTGGATCAGAGAAAGATGTTCCGTATATTCGATCCCCTTTTTTCGTGTACTGTACAACTATAACAGGGATTTTATACGCCAATAAATATTTTTTTCGGCTTTTCAGTATGCCGATATTGGTCATCATTCCAATCCATCCATTCCATAATTCCATCATATGATTTTTTCTTATAATATATTTATTATTTTAACATAACTAATATTTCAGATGGCCTTAATGTTTTCGTGCAATATTAATGTTCAATCTATGTTGTAATAACGGAATTCTTAATAACATTGCTTTTGTAGTAAAAGATAAAAATTTGGCCTGGCCCATCAGATCCCTGGTTTTCCCGTCTCTTGCTGTATCAAGAATGTAGAAGAATGTCTTCTACGTAAAAGAATGTCTTCTACACGAGATTACAGGATATAAGTAGAATATTCCTATAGCCAATACCAAATATATACAAAATTGTTTCTTGATGCGAGCAGGCCGAAGTTTCAACGAAGCCCCAGTGCAACACAATCTAGATTTGTTTAATACATGTAGCAATAAGCTTAAGCGCGTACTTGCTGATGACTTTTTTAAAACTAGCATCTCAATTTTAATTTAAGTGTTATATACCTATATTTTTTTTTCCTCCATATGCATAGTCCGTATGTTACATAATTTTACCAGAATACCTAAAGGTGGAAACTTGTAATTGGCCATTGTTACCTATCCAATTGTTATTTAAGTACCTAGCTGTTAGTTTCCCGAAAAGTTAATAAAATAAAATAAATAAAAATAAAATGTCCAGAATTCTCCAATCATAACGTGGAATTTTAGTGTTCAATCTGCAATATAAGCTCAGACTCGATGTATTTATTTAGTGTGCTATAAAAGTAAGCTATAATTTCATGTGAATAAACACTCGAGTTCATAAAACTAGTATGAGTATCTTATCCTCAGTTTATACGTACACAAAACACGTGTATTAGGCAATAAAATAAGGTCGGTTGTGGTTAGAAATGAAATATACAGAAATAAATCAATTTTTAAACGTTTTAAATTTGATCCACCTGTTTTTTATGTGGTATAAATGTATAAAAGATAATTTTTGATAGCTTATGTATTCATCAAAGTTTTTAGATTAAGATTTTACTAACACTATCACACGCAGAATGAATGCTTGATCAATCAACCTAATTTTTGTTATTCGTTAAGTGCTGCCCTCTATGTCATTGGAGGAAAATAGCTAGTAATATTTGGCTTTAATATATTTCATTAATCGAACAGTACGAATTGGAAATTAATTGCTTGCTGCGTTTAAGGAAAATATCATAATGAAACGTATCACTGGGAGTTCTTCATATTATTTGTGAACATTAAAACTCATTGATTGATTGATTATGATCAGCATACATCACATTACACTCAAAACAGGATCAATAGATTATAATATAATAATTTCATGGGATCGAACTAGTAATTTCGTCGACCACTCTAATCCAAGCGATACGCGTTACATCAAAATCAACCTCGATAATTGTTTTTGACATGATTTGGTTGCGATGAATTGTGAGCGGTTGGTTGAAGTTGGTGTTATCAAGCGATTTTCAACCTATCAACAGTTTTCTTACCTTGATGATTTGAGTAACCCAGTTGGTAGTGAAGTGTCCGCAGAGTGACATGTGTGAGTATACATGTGACGTATAATATTTATTTTCGGGTCTTGGTTGTGTGTGATGGCTCATTTTATGTATTACCAGCCTCCAAACAGGGAATCCTAGTGTGGGTGTATGAGTGTGGGAGTGTTTAATTATAGTTTCACTTAATATTATGGACGTCATAGACAGCCTTGAATACGGTTGCTAAATGGAACGCGGCACGTGACCTGAGTTATGACAGCACCATCGCTATGAATCGGCACTCGGCAACTCCTTGTACAATGGAGTCTAGCTAAGAGACAGGCACTATGACCGGCCTCACTCGTGTTTCCACCGTACTGGCGAGTGCTTCTCTGCTAGAAACTGTTACGCGTTTCCTTTGTCATTATTGATACATGAATTACTTATTGTAGAAATATTACTCAGCTCGAATTACTAATTATCCACTTGCGAAGACTTCTGGCCATGTGTCCAGCAACATTGTCCATATATATTTAAATATTTTTGTATATAAAATATAATTTACACAGACAATAACAAAACAATATCTGTGTACAGGCTCTTTCTTATTTCTAAAATAAATCTCATCTAGTAGACCTAGGAATGTTAGAGGAGATGGAAGAAAATCTATTTAGTGTGCACATTGCGTTCTTTTAATTCGTGTCCAGCATTACGTCACGTTGCTGGTTTAGATATATATAGTGACTATTGACCAGTAGGTGGTCTGTCAGTATATTTGTCGGCTGTTACTACAAAAATAAATAAGATGGAAAAGCAAACTTAAAGAATTATAAATAGTAATGAAATCGTATCAAGTCAACAGGTGGAATCTCATTACTAGTAAGTGCCCATTAATGCTTTAGGTAATAGCTGGATAGCCAGTTTGTGGCGAATGGCGATGTCGAAAACTCGTACATTTTAGACTTTTAAATTCTTAAATTTATAATTATGATTATTGTGTACAAAGATAATTTTAATGTTATATCAGACTGATAATGCATTTTTGTTACTGTATGAACTTATAAATCCATACGCATTGTAGGTGCTATGAACGTACATAATTATGACATCCTAAAAAATCAAGCGCTCATAGCCCGACGGCATATCTGGATCATAAGATCATAATCGACCGAGTTAAACAAATGCGAGCATAGTCAGTGGTTGATGAGTGACCGTTAGTGGTAAAAGATTTTTTTATCACCACACTGCTTTGGAGGGCACGTTAAGCTTTCGGTCTTGGTTGATCTCGTAATATAAGCACCGTTACGCTATATCGAAGGCCTTGGGGAGACATAAGAAATTGTGATGCTTGGGTTTAACCTACCGTTTCACCGATTGTCACTGGAACTGCGTGGTTGAGTACACTCTATGTCGTATTAAAGGGAGAATTTTGAAAAACAACCCAGTTTTGGTTTCATTGATGCCTTTCGCATCCGATAATCGATGACGAGACACCTCAGTCAGCAGACTTGACAACAATATCGTGTTTATATTATTCACTAGTAAATGCCCTCGCTTCACTTCGGAAAAACTACCTTACGCTTAAAGATAGCATCTGCATTTTTCTGGGTTTTTCTCGTTCCGTGAACTAGAAATACATAAATTAATTCACAACTTTTTTATTTATGGACGGATTGAAATGAAACAAACTTTAAGTATTAAGTGACGCTTACTGCAATACATTAGTGAAAACCAGAACTAAATCAGTTAAGGCGTTTCTGAGATTAGCGGGAACAAACGCACATACAAACAGACAAAAATTCAAATAACTATTGTTTTGGGTTCTATTACGTTAACAAAGGCCCGTAATAATGTGTTTTCTCATATATCGTTGATCTACAGAAAGCAAATATATAAAAAAAAATGGTTTTATAGCAGCTAATGCGTAATGTAACGAATATCCAACATAAATGTATATCATATATTTTAGTGTTCCTTTTATAAAGAAGAACAGTTTTATATAAGGGAAATCTTATTCCACGTCCACGCATCGCAATAACTCGTTACACGCTGACGTTACGACAAGTGATACTGCAGCCGGGAGACCAACTGCAATTTATAAAGTGCAAAGCTAACGATGCATCCAGACAGACCATTCGATAGAGAAGTGTGATTTCGTTACGATGATCTTGAATAAATTACACCAAAGAAATTTGAATCAAATTAATGCCTTGTTCAAGTACCAGGAAACCGCCTGCTTAGGTCGCGCTATGGGTTTTCTAGCGTATATATATATTTACTCCGTAAAATTCTGTGAAGTTAATACTTTGATGTCAAACATGCAATTGTAAGAATGAACAGTGATAGGAGTTCTCTGTGCCCACCTCCCATTGCGTCTGTCGATAAAAACGAATCTTATAGATAACTTCCCCCTTCGACTTCATTCGGTAATTAATTATACGTAAATGATTATTCAAAATTTTATGTTTTTTTTTGCCATGATTAAACGTCATTACGTTCACTGATATTTAATATGGCCTGTCATCTGCACAATCATGTGTTCACACTACATACCAATTTTCATTCCGATCCATCAAGCCGTTCTTGAGTGATAACGGGACATACAAACACACAGGCAGACATGGTAAAATTGATGTCAGTGTGTCATAAAACGAATATTTATCATGAAATTTGACAAAAAAAAATTACAAATGAATTGTACCGACAGATAGACACTACAGATTTGTATAGTAGTATTTGCAATGAATAGTGTCATGCATGAATTATTTTTCTTTATTATGCATGTGCAAGCGCCGCCGGCTACCGTCATTCCGCCCTACAAACAGTACGAGTGTGGCTAAGATTCGTTCGCTTTCGTCGTGCATTGTTTTCAGTTGATTCCGATGTTAAACCACCATAGATTTTACTGTCATTTCGCCTTATCAGCTGATTCCGATGTTAAACCAACATATATTTCGCTGTTATTTCGCTTTATCAG
>PDGT01000113.1:835208-857390 GCA_003671415.1 Megathymus violae | reverse complement strand
CAACATGGGAGCTCCAAACCCTGACATACCGCTTTTGGCTCCTGATCCGACATATATATTTATTATTTTCTACATCAAGTAACTTACGGAAAGGTTTGTTAATTATTTCCTTCTGGCCATTTTTTTATTTGTGATTTTTAAATTATTCTTATTTTATGTTCTTATTTCAATTTAAATTAATAATTTTTATTTAAAATTAAATTTATTTTATATCATTACGTTATTTTTAATTTATTCTCGTTTTATGTTCTTAATTCAAGTTCAGGTACGGCATGTGGTGTGGCACGGTGGTTGTATGTTGTTTTGTCAGTATTTGTTGCATTATCGATGTCCATGCTTTGCTAGCCATTGGTCTATTTATAGATCGGTTTTGTTATGAAATGATGAATGAATGAAATGATAACTTTGATTGTTGATATTTACCCTGTGTTACAAAGTTTAAGAGGTCCTTTTTCGAGCTTATTTTAAGTGCTTGGTTAAGTGTTCGATTTCTAATAAACTAAACACTTGTAACGGCTGTAAACTAAACACTCTACACGTGATAAATATATGGACCAAACTTAACTATAAGTTAATAACCTAAGCCACTTGACTCAGTGTTCTTGGAATTGATGTCGAAACTTACCCGTTTTTTCGTCTCTGCGTTCGGGTCGCCTGAATGAGTTTTTTTTGTAAAGCTTATGTTGCGAAAAATATGTATGGTGGTATGTGTTGTTTTTTGACGAATAATGTACATAATATATAATGATGTAAATAAAACAAACAGCTTTAGAAAATATATTTGTTTTTTTTTAATTATAACCACTTATTTCAACAATTTCAGCAAAAAGTTGCTAATCCGTATTTCAAATTAGAATTGAAAATACAAGTTCTTGACAAAATTGGACTTATCCATTTTTTTGTGTTAGCTTGTTTTATACCTATTCCAAAGACATAAGTTTAATATACAGGTTCCATACAAAACTTTCGAGTTATGGTCGTTTTCATCACACGCGTTCGTATTTCGCGGGACCACCCAGAATTAGTTTTACACTATATATGAGTCTACTGAACTTGCGCCAAATCGGATATAATTGTGGGTCCAATAGTAATCCAACTGTACAACAGTTTATAGCTGGAATAAAAACTGCCATAATTTCAAATTTACGGTAAACAGGCCAAAAAAAGAATTGTGAGGATGACGTCGGAATTCTATGCACTAATTTGTGCAGTTTTTTTAACAGAAATACAACCCTAATAAGAAACTATTTCCTTAGAGACCAAACTAAACTTTAAGGAATTGGAAATATTTAATATCAGATGCAGTCAAAGCAGTAGAGCAGGCGACTCCAGAGGTTAAGCTTGTGGATATGTGTGTGGATTTATTTTTAAAAGACTAAAAAATAAACAATGCGTAGATTATCGAATAGCATTTTTAGCAAATCATATTGAACCCATACACATATTCACTACTTTCAAGAAATACGGCAGTTCACAATCATTAAATTACATGAACAAAAATTGTATACAGTGTGTGGAAAGCAGAGCAAAAATTATATATGAATACCGTGAAAATAATTCATGGTGACCTTTAAAATTTAATGCAATGGCTGCTGTAGATTGTGTAGATTTTTCCTTTTTAGAAGAATGCCAGAAACACATTGAAGTGAACAAAGAACACATTAAAATTTCGACATTTTTTATTTGGGTAAAAAGATTTTTAACAAAAAAAATAGGGCGATAGGCGATGAAGAAGAAAGGAAATCTTTGGAGAGAAAGATTAGAATTTTAAAAAATAAATGATTAAAACACAATTAACTTGTTTCAATATGGGGTAATAATGTTTAGCAAAATACGAAATCATTGTGGTATGCATATCCTATGACAGATGGACAATCTCACGAAGTAAAACTGAGTATTGTATCACTCCAATTGAAATTAATAGTTCAATGTTTTATCCGGCTTAATTATCCGTAACGTGTAGTAGGTGGATGGTCTCGTGGGCGCCCGTTTACCTGGTTTAGTTGTTTCTTTTTTTTATTTAGGAGCTTATCAGTTTAATAACATCTGAGTGTGAGTGAGTGAGTGAGTGATAAAGTTTTCTCACCAACGGGTACCATTTCTTCTAGTGAGTTTGTGTTGTAATATACTGTTTTTTTATATTTTAATTTTGTTGGCAAACACAACACCCCAACCATTTATTTATTCATTTCTTGCTCACAATTACTCACCCTAAGAAAAGTTAGTAAGTCTACATTTGGCACTTTAAGAACGCGGGCAGGAAGCAGTTGGTTTTTTTAAGCTTACAGGGAGTCACGTGTTGCTCCACGAAATTTGAAGTTGACATTTATTATCCTCATGTCATAATCACATATCTGAAACGAAAATTTTCACAAAGAACCAAATTGAGTTACTTAGAGCGGTACCTCACCGGAACGCCATGGCGACGTATCCAAACAGTTCATATTGAAATGTATGGCAGCTACCTCACTTGGCGACGGTTTGGCAACGTAGCCAATTTGGAAGCGTAGCCACAAGTGACGGCTCCCTGAGTGGAGACTGGATACTCTGGCGAGCTGGCAACGTCGCCAGTAAAATGTATGCGTGCAAGTTATATCTCACTCACTCAGTGTCCAAACCGGCCGCCAAGACGGACGCATGCGTGTTTTAATAATTAACAAAAAAAACAAAGTATCTTTAATTATTTTATTTATCTTTCATTATTCTTAATTATCACTTAACACGGTTCCATTTTTCCAGAATGAGTTTCGATACAGTACCGTTTATTGTTGAAATACACAATCGTCCATGTTTATGGAATACCGCAACAACTGTTTCTTCCGACCGAAATTTAAAAATAAGATGTTGGGATGAAATAGTTAATTTATTTTAAAAAAAAGAAGAAATGACGGTACAAGAAACAAAACAAGTAAGTGCATATTTATTTATTTACTTTATTAAATATACCTATCTTGCCATGGTAACGGATTTTCAGTCATAAAATATTGTGCTAATTTGTCTCGAACAGTCAGTGCTGTTCTTCCTCCCATACCACGATCCCGATCTATGGTAGTTTCAAATCCCATCACCGTCAAAGTATCTTCGTAAGAATGTCCGTCTCTGGAAAGTACAAAATTGTGTAAAATGCAACATGAGTTGACTATTTTCTTTACTAAATCTATATTGGCATTCATTGGTCTATGAATTATCCTCCACTTGTTGGATAATATACCAAATTTACATTCAATATAACGACGTGCTCGTGACAGTCGGTAGTTGAATATTTTTTTATCGTAACTGAGATTGTGTCCTCCATACGGTCTCATGAGGTTTTCATGTAAGGCAAAGGCTTCATCTCCTGTATCTATCATGTATGGTACTGTATGGTATGGTACTATACCTATCATGTATGGTATATTATCGCCGTTTTCTGTCAGCGGTTTTGCGTTAGGAATATTGAGGGAGTTGTTGATAAGATTAGTGTAAAAAAACAGTATCTTCAAAAACAGCTGAATCACTGCTTTCTCCATACGCTCCAACACCTATATAAAGGAAGGTGTGATTAGCATCACACAGAGCAAGTAACACAATTGAAAAATAATGTTTCTAGTTGAAGTACAATGATCCGGTATGCACAGGTTTAATGACTCTCATGTGCTTTCCATCAATAGCGCCTATGCATCCTCATCCTATGAATCCTCTTGCAACTTTTTCCTAGTCGTCTCTTGTAGATGGAATAGCAATGAACTGCAGGGCTAAAAAGGAAGCTTTACACGAATCATAATATGATCCTAATATGATTCTGCTTCGAAATCGTAAAATGGTCAATTCTGCGGCAATTCATATTATGACTCACGTACAATTCATATTTGCAATTCTGCTGTTTGACGACTTTGTATGGAAATTGGTAAAATGGTCCACAAAATAGGAATTGCTTAAATGTCACATCGCAGAATCATAAAAAGTTAGTCTGGAGCAACATCTCACGATTAATTTTTTTAGTTTCCTTGCGTTTGTTGACGAATATGGCTGAATTAGGACTCTACGAAAATTTTCTTGAACATGCGCGAGTGACGGAGAGTATTTTATATCGCCGACGAAATGTTAATCTCCGAAACTCTGAATTGACGTTTGAAAAAACGGGCTCCGAGTTTTTGGGCTTATATAGACTTAATAAAAGCGTTTGTATGGATCTCATCCAAGAATTAAAGCCATATTTACCTGTGCGACGAAGTGGATTAATGTTAGCACAAAGGTAAGATGTTTATTAGTACTACATAGTAGATACGAGATTTAATTTAATGCACTGAAATATAATGTGCCATGTCATATATATCTTCTTTTTTCCAGGTGTTAAGTGCACTTAGTTTCTATGCTTCTGGTTCTTACCAGAGTTTTATAGGGGCAAGTGTCCATAACAAGATGCGTCAAGTTAGTGTAACTAATTGCGTGAGGTCTGTGACAGAAGCTCTTAATAATGAACATTTTAGAAGAAAATACATTCGTTTCTCACAAACTCGGAAAGAACGAAATGTCATTAAGCAAGGGTAATTTATATGTATAGATAGAGCTATTTCCTACTGCTTTTCTATTAAGTAAAAAAAAAATTTCTTAGATACCGTTTCAATTTTACAGATTTTACCAAAAATTCGGCATGCCGGGTGTTTTGGGGTGTATTGACGGCACTCACATTGCTATTGTTCGCCCTGCTGAACACGAGGAGACGTTCTTCAACCGAAAACGACATCACTCGTTGAATGCTCAAGTAGTAAGTGGAAGCAAAAACTTATTTTAATGTAAAATGAAACACAATGTTATATAATCTTATATTTTATTATCATTACATATGACTCCAATAAAGATTGATTATTGTTTTAGATAAGTAGCTACACTATAAGCATAAATTTGTTGTTTTAGGTGAGTGATTCCGACTTAAATATTATTAGCATTGATGCCAGCCATGGTGGGGCAAATCACGATTTCTTTGTATGGAGCCATCATGTGCTGAAATCTCATCTTGAACACCTTCACGAGGCTTAAAATGAAACAGTGTGGTTCTTAGGTGCACACATCAAAAAAAGTTTGCGATCGGTTCGAAAAATTGAAACCTTTTCTTAGCATGATAAAATACAACATAATTTATTTTTATTTTTTGTTCTCTATTTAAAAATACATAATTTGAACATGAAAGATTCTAAAATTTCAATTGTTTTTCAATATAAAAGAAGGTTCAGTCGTAGTAGAGCATCATTCAGAAATCTGATACAAGTCGATTCAAGCGGTTTTTTCGATATTTTCGGAGGATATCTAGCTTGAAAAAAATGCCAAAAGTATTATCAGAAGGTTTACGAGTAAGAATTATAACTTTGAGAGAAGAAGGATATTCTACGAGAGAAATAGCACGCAGAGTCTCCGTATCGCAATCCTGTGTCGTGACCTCGTTGCAGAGGTACCACGACATGCGTAATTTAGCTGACCGACCTCGCAGTGGTCGTCCAACTGTGCTGACTGCTGCCCAGAAGCGCTATATCAAATTGTTGACTGCCCGTGACCCAACAATCAACGCTACCAAAATAAAGGCGGAGTTGCGGGCTGCAACTGGACGTGAAGTTAGCACTCAGACGATTCGGAATTGCTTACACTAGGTTGGTTTACGGGCGAGGAGGTCCTGGCGAGCACCTCTGAACTCACGGCAACGACAGCGACACAGATTGCAATGGGCTAGACTCCGCCAAATTGAAGAAGATGAAAATGAAAACATTCGGCATAATTGCCTCTATGTTGACGAATCACGAATCAGTACTCATCCAGATAACCGACGTGTTCGTGTCTGGAGAAGACCTAGAGACTCGGAGAGGCAAAGAACTGCCACTGGAACTGTTCAGCAAGGTGGAAAATCGGTGTCCTTTTGGGACGGAATAATGATTGGAGCTAAAACACCTTTGATCCCGTATCAAGGCAACATGACTGCAGTTATGTACAAAACAGTCGCTATTGATGGAATTGTTAGACCATTTAGAATAAACCATGGGCACCAATTTGTATTGGTCGACGATAATGCCCCCGCACATCGAGCTCAACGAGTTAATGCTGCACTCCGTGAATACAACATCATAAGATTAGACTGGCCTGCCGGCTCGCCTGACTTAAAACCAATCGAGCATGCATGGGACGCTGTTAAGCGAGCTGTTTGGAACCGTCAGCCACATCCTCAAACGGTGCCAGAGATCAGGGAAGCCGTTGTTCAAGAATGGGACAGGTTGCCGCAAGAAATACTGGATAACTTGATCCTCAGCATGCCCAGAAGGATTTCCGCATGTCTTCAAACCAGAGGAGGAGTGATATTATACTAAATAAAAACCATTTCAAATAAATATATTATATTTTTTGTACAATCCTCTTTTTCTTTCAATCAAATTTTCATCACATTCGCATTAAATATGAGTAAGCTAATTTTTATTACCAAAAAATTATTAAAGGATTTTTTTTCTAATTTCATAAACTGTATTTTTAGTTAAAAAACATATTCTATAAACACTTTTTCTTGATAAAGTTACAATTATAAAAAATATATATGTTTTTCCTAGTGATCGCAAACTTTTTTTGATGTGTGTAGGTATTTTTAAAACCAACTTAAAATTATTTGACAGGAAACATCACAAACTGAAATAGGAAATAAGTTTAAAAAAATATTTTAATAAATTTCATTGTTTTTAGGTGATTATGGGTATCCCCTTCGACCGACTTCATTAACACCAATAGTGGACACTGCGCCTGACACTCCTCAACGCTATTACACGGAGTTGCATTGTCCGGTGCGAAACACAGTGGAGCGATCTATAGGACTGCTCAAGTCTCGCTGGTGGTGTCTTTTAGTCGACCGAAAACTACACTATCACCCCACCATGGCTAGATTAATAACTAAAGCTTGTGTCGTACTACACAACATCGCCAATGCGGCTAGACTGCCTATATCGCCGTTAACGACACAGGAAGAACAAAATGAGGCGACTATGCAGTTAATATAAAGAAATGAAATAAACATGCATTTTTGTAATACTATTTTTGTTCGGTAAGTAAGTAATTCGGTAAGTTTATCAACAAAGTTTATAACAGTTACTTTTCTTATCGTCAATTCCATATGCTTAGCTGTTTACACAGTTAAGTATTATCGTATTTTGCATAGAATTCATAGGAATTAGTGACCTTAAAACGTAATTTTTAGGTTATAACGTACTGTCCAATTATTCAATTCTTTTTTATTTATAATCTAATGGACAGGTGTCCAATAACTGTGTTTATGAAATTAACATAAATTTAAGCTAATATAGACTCCCCTGCCTTTATCTTTGAGCTGAAGCGACTACATTTTATATTATTGTTTAATGACATTTTCTACTAGTCTTTGGACAGGGTGTCCAACGACTCGTATTAATGTGTCCATTAACTCTTGGGTTGCAGGTAATATTGGAAGGCGTTTTTTAAAAAGGAAACAAAAATGCCTAAGGGGAAAAAGAAAGACTATGATCCTAATACTTTAAATTTAGCACTTAATGAAATAAGAAAAGGGGGAAAAATTCGAGAAATAGCGCGTAAATACAATATTCCCAAGTCTACCTTACATTTCAAACTGAAAAATCCAGCCCATAAAACAACTTTTGGTCTACCTCCTGTTCTGACTGAAGAAGAGGAGCGTACTTTAGAGATTTGGATAAAGGAAGTTATGAGGAAAGGATTCCCTTTAAAAACTGACGATTTAAAACAAAGTGTTTTCAAGTTTTTGACAGAAAATCCACGACCCAATAAGTTTATTAATAATTACCCTGGAGATGGATGGATACGAGGATTTTTAAGACGACATCCAGCCATCGTATTTCGTACCAGTGAAGGTGTAACACAATCTAGTGCGTGTGTTTCGGAATCTGATATCAGGAAATGGTTCTATGAAATTCATGACTATTTGTCGCAAAACAACCTGCTAAATATTTTTAATGAACCATCTGGGATCTATAATGGCGATGAAGTGGATTTCAATTATGTCCTAAAACGGGTAAAGTGCTAGCTGAGAAAAGAACCCAAAATGTATATAAAGTTGATCAAGGTAATGCCAAGAAGTCAGTAACAGTAATGTTCACTTTTTCCGCTGATGGTACTGCGTATTCACCTATGGTTGTGTACAACTACCAAAGAATACTTCAAAAAATTGTGGACGGAGTTCCCAAAGAATGGGGAATTGATAGAAGCGAAAATGGATGGATGACATCCGAACTATTCTTTGAATACATAGCAAACATATTTCACCCTCATCTGATTGCTAAAGGTGTACAATTCCCCGTCATATATTTTTTAGATGGACATAAAACTCATCTTACTTATAGTGTAAGCAAGCTGTGCAAAGATTTGGGCATCGAAGTAATAGCCTTGTATCCTAATGCTACTAGAATCCTGCAACCGGCCAACGTAGCTGTATTCGGGTCAGTAAAGACTGCTTGGAAAAATGCTGTAAAGTTATGGCATTTAGAAAACAACGGCGAATCAATAACAAAAGTGAATTTTGCATGTGTTTTGGAACTAGCATTACAAAAGTCTATAAAACCAGATACTTTTATCAATGGGTTTCGTTGTTGTGGTTTAGTACCATTCGATCCTAACGCAGTAGATTATTCCAAGTGCCTCGGTAAAACAAACAACAATAATAATTCAGGTACAGATGTTCTGCCTGTTCAACAACAACCTGAAACAACTTCTTTAAATGTTATTACTTTGGCGAAATTTAGAGAACTGGTTGGAACATCTATAATGTCAAAATTGTATGCTTATGGTAATAACCCTGAAGATGATGAAAACTTGAAAATTTTGTACCGTCTCCACTCAGTATTTGATGTTTACTCTTCTTAGTCAGCATCCGCACAAAATATTTCAACCAACCGTGAAGAAAATGTTCCTTTGGATTATATAGAGCCGCCTTTGACTATTCAGCCCAATGAAGAAATAGAAATGAATAACGAAAGTCGATGTGATGAAGATATGACACGGGAGCAAATATTTGGTGCACACGAAACGAAGGAAGTAAATGCCTTACCGTGTGTATTTTCGAATAATGATAATTTGAATGAAGATCTACTTATTTCCGATGTTGTTCCTGAAAGTTCAGAAAATATGACTCCAGGCCAAACAAGTTATTAATTCTAATAATATTTCTGTGAACTCAGCACAAGCAAATGTTCAGTAACCCACATCTGAGACTAGCCCTGCTCTTAAATTTGTTTCAAACAGTCTTTTGGGAAATTTTTTGACGTTGCCAAAAACATCCGAAAGGAAAGGTAGAAGAAACACCGTCAAAATGCCATTTGCAATAATATCTGCCAAATATAGAGCAATGTTTAAAGAACAAATGACAAAAAAATAATTAGAAACAAAAGCAAAAGAGGAGAAAAAGAAAAAAATGGAAGAAATTAAACTATGGAAAGAAAAGGAAAAGATAGAGAAAACAAAAAAGAATTTTAACTAAATTAGGTTTGTTTCGATAAAGTTTCAAGGGTTTGTTTTGATAACCTATTTTTTTCTATGTTTTGGCACTCTTGACTTTGCCATAGAATTATTGCCAGGTTAAAACAAGATTTTGAATAATTATTTGTGAATACCTTACTAGATTTCTTTAAACTATGATATTTTGGTGAATATACGTCTTGATTATCACAAATTATTCTATTCTTACATGAAATTGTTGAAATAAAGTTTATAAATAATTAATAAGTTTAAAAGAAATATTAAACGGTAAGTTCGGTTTTTTATTTTTTTCATGTGGTGACACTGTCACCAAATATGAATTGAATTGCAAATGATTCATATGAATGCGCGACCATTTTACGAAAATAATAGGAATTGCTAAGGATCTGCTACGAATTCATAAAATGAATTGCTTGCAGAGAAATTTAGCCTGTGGCCTTTTTAGGCCAGCTGTTCTTGGTCTTGGTCTTGGTTTGGTGGTGTCTTGACATATCACGTCGCAAACTTCTCGAATTATTGTGCAAATTGTTGTATAGCCGAGTCTGTAATTGTAATAAAGCTCAATGAATGTACATTAGGGTGGAGCGAATTTTTTATTTTCGTTATATGGCAATCTAATAGCAAAAATATGGTGCGTTTTCGGTCCAAATTGAACCATAAAAAATATTATTTGATTTAATTTACAGTAACTGCCTCCGCAATGTCGTTGAAATTTATACCACTACTTACGGGACACCCTGTATATAAATGATTTGTGCAATTTGCAACTCTATAATGGGAGAGTCCTGACCTTTGCTAAACATACTGATCTTATTTTCAGTGGAACCAACTAGGATGAGGTTTATGATTATCCACAGTTAGGCCTGGCTAAAGTCAACTAATGGCTACGTTCTAATTTGTTAATGCTTAATGTGGACAAAACAAAATACCTTGCTTTTGCACCAAGTCAAACCTCATTCCCTCCACCACTCTCACATTAATAGCTCATCACTGTCGCTGATCTACAATCGTCTCTCCACTTGCTCGTGCTCCCCGCTACAACGGATTGATAGCACAAAATATCTCGGGAGTTATTATAGACCAGACTCTAAGTTTTAGACCTCATACAGACATGCTAATAATCGCCACGTAGCCGATCGCCAGATTGTAAATATGGTTTACCATGCCCTACGTCAATCCCTCATAGACTATTGTATAACATCATGGAGTGGTACCGCAGTCATATCTGATCGATGTAGAGAGAGTACAACCGTCCATTCTAAAAGTAGCAGTTGGTCTTCCTTACCGGTATCCGGCCGCTGATCTTTATAAACACTAAGATTTACTAAAAGTGCGTCAAACTTTTATTCTTCACACTTTTATTCTTAAACAGCACTCCCAGCTTACTTATGAGCCAGAAATTATGAACAACAAAAGGCGGAAAGCACACTTAGCTCCCACTCCATAACTCCACCTGTCACGCTCACACTGCTTCTTCCGTTTCCTAGGCTCACATCTTTATAATCAATTAAACGAGAAACTAAACATCCCCCATACACAATCTCATCTCTCATACACATCGACCACTATAATCTTAAATTGTAACTTAATTAGTTTAATAAATTACTTTAGAATACTTCGGTTTTTTTGAGTCCTCCGGCAGTCGTTAACGAAATTGGCGCAGTCGGTAGGATATCTCGAAGCAGTGGTTAGGTCCAAGAAGACGAAGACTCGCAGTAAAGAGGACCAGCTGCGTACACTCTCAAGTGTTTCATCGAGATATCCAGAACATCGTACTCACCTCAGTCAAAAATCAGCGCCGATAAAGACCATACAAGACACATGTAAGTGTTTCGAATTGCATTTTCTTTGCGTGTTGTCTTCCATCCAAGAAAATTTGGGAAAGAATCTGTGTCTTCAAGACAGATTCATAGAAATAGCGCTATAGATAGAGAGATAGATATAGAAATATAGATTAGATAAGATTCGGATTAGATTATATTATTAGGTTCTGATTCTAATAGTTCAGATTTATTAAATTGTAGCGTAGATTTAGACTGCTCTAACTTATATTCTGATAGTACAATAATTAATTTAAATATGGACCCAAATACCATCTTCAAGGCTTTGCGCTCAGTCCCAGACTTTGACGGCAATCCTAATATTCCTACACGATTTATAAGAATTTGTGACCAATACGTAATACAGTACATTAAAAAGGATCCAGGCTACGCGTTGACGAATTTGTTTCATAAATGTTATTTTAAATAAAATTACGGGTGCTGCAAGCTCGCATAATTAACTCCAACGGCATTCCTGATAGTTGAATAGGTATCAAAGAGGCCTTAATTAATAACTTTGCAGACCAAAGGGATGAAAAAGCCCTTTACAGTGATTTATCTTTAACTACTCAGGGTAACGATACTCCTCAAGAGTTTTATGACAGATACCAGACCCTTTTGAGTACGATTGTGATATACGTTTCTCTGCATGAGTCTGTGCCTACCATCGTTCAGGCCAAGCGAGTCCTTTATCGCAAATTAACCAAGCAGGCGTATGTTAGAGGTTTGAAAGAACCACTCGGGTCCCGTATACGGTGTATGAGACCCGATATTATAGAGAAGACTCTGGAATTTGTCCAAGAGGAAATGAATGTAATGTACCTTCAGAATTGTAATAGCTCTTCCTCGGGTCGGCGTCCACTTAACACGCCGCAGCCAACACCAAAGGTACAGTCTCTTAACAGTTATTCTGTCCCTAATTTAAATTCTCCCGAACCAAGCTGGCAGAGGCCTGCGTCCACACCCGTTAATGCACCCCAGCATTGACTCCCCCTCCTCAGTCTAACCAACCCCCACAGCGTATATTTTTCGTAGCCTACTCATACGCAGCAAATGTTCAGAGCCCCTCCTCCGAACTATAATAAAAGTGGATTTAGGTTTCCTCCCGGAAACGCCCCTCAGGCTACCTATGAGCGGAGTTAATCACTTTACACCTAAGCCGTTACCTCGGCGAATCCCTGGTCAGGATTGGCAAAGATTTGGCAATCCCCGTCCATCTAATTATTTTAAGACGAGAGAAATGAATTTTAATGAGAGTTATGACTACGAAGACTATAACTGTGACTATTATTATAACTATTAGACCGATTATACCGAATTTGAGTATAATAATTACTATGACGATCAGACTGTACCAGACCACTATTATGAAAATTATCCTCAGTACCGTGGGAATCAAATTTCAAGCCCCATGCACTCTATAGAACATATAGCCCCCGCAACCCTCTACCGGAAAAATTGAGAAGGATTTTCCCAAGGACCGTTGCGAAACCGCACCAGAATAGCACTTAATTTGCAATCAAAAAAAGAATTACCATATATCCAGTTCCATAATCCACCTCTTAAATTTCTTGTAGATACCGTTGCAAACTTCAGAAGCCCCGAAGCCATTAATAATTTTTTCTCACACATGCAAAGAAACTTTGATCCTTTTGAAGTCACTAATTTGCGTGTGACAAGTGTGCATGAACATTCAATCACTATCCTTAGTTTTCCGGAATTTAACAGTAAAAAAAATATTAAATTATTCATATATAAATTTCATAACTACTTCGAAGGATGCGTTGGCCTAGGTCTATTAGAAAATTGTAAAATTGATTTAAAACATAACGTTTTGTTAACTGAATTCGCAAGTATACCGTTATTACGTTATCAATGTAGAAAACCTAAGTCGGAAGAGATTATTCCGGAGAATTCGTTTCGCTTAGTTACATCCCCATACATCACCCTAATGGTGACGTATACATCCCTGAACAGTTTTTATGTAATTGGGTTATACAAGTATGTATTACGACAGTGACAGACGAAAGTGGTATAGTGGAGATCCGAAACCCGACAAACAATGATTAGGTTATTTGCCAGAGATCGCCAACCATATGTAACAAATTAATTATCTGAGCAAGTGTCTCTTCCAAACATAAACTTCATCGAAGGCGTTACAGTAAATAATGTTGGTAATATAAATAAAAAAACATAAAATTCAATGATAAGAAATAACTAAAATAACTGAATAAATTATAAGAACAACTTTGATAGTCCAGTTGAAGCGATTAACGTTTACCTAGTTAATTTGAATTGTTAATTTTGTAAGTATATTTTTAACATTTAAAAAAAACTTCCCTAAATTTATTTAATATCTGCAAATATGTCTACAGGACATGGGAGTGTCCTGCGCCAAACCAACAAGTCTTGAGGTGAGGTGCACGGTGTTCCCACGTTCCAAGCTCCTACTTCATCCCGAACACAGATGAGCTCTGTAGAAGAGCCAACGTCGTCGGGACTGCGGAAGAATGCGAGAGCGTACCCGCAGGCCCAACAAAAGGCGTTCAGAATAACACCGTAGGGTTTTAGCCGGTACGATGGAGAACCCATAAGGGTTTTCACTACGTAAAAAAGTTTGTCTACTGTAGGTGTTCCGAATAGTAGCAATTAAAAACCGATAGGCATTTCCACATAGAACGGTTTTAATACCTGCATATCATTATTATATAATAAAACTAAGTTGATAAAATGTGCGTGCCGATAAAACTTAAAAAAGAGTCCCGGCACGATAAAGGGACTTATATAGTGTGATAGCCCTTTATCCCCCCTCGAACAAGTTCCCGTTTTAACCTAAAGGACGTGTTTTTAAAGATATAAGAGCTTTTCCAACCCTTCAGTTGTTGCGCCATCTGTTGTCGAGTAGTGTGGTGGTGCCATCTGTTGTCGAGTATTTGAACATTTTAGGTGTGAAAAATAATTAAGAAAATATTCTCAAACTTTCTCGAATATCTTAGAGCCTAGCTCTCTGAATATATAAGAGCCCGGCCACTAAAAATAATATTGTTGACGATATCAATTTTAATACTCTAAAGAAAATACCTGGTGAAGAGAAAATGTATAAATCGATCGACACGATGGTATCCATTGAAGAAAGTGTCAACTTCCCTACTGAATGTCTAAACTCTTTAGAATGCCATTACACTGCCTTCGTCTGAAAATTGGATCTCCAATTATACTACTCAGAAATCTCAACTCCCCAAAACTATGTAATGGAACGAGGATGATCGTAAAACAGCTATCGAATAATATCATTGAAGCTGAACTTATTTCTGGATAGAACAAAGGACACACAGTATTTATACCTAGAATACCACTGATCTCTTCTGAATTGCTATTTCAATTTAAAAGATTGCAGTTTCCAATTAAATTAGCTTTTAGTTTTACAATTAACAAAGCGCAAGGACAAACTTTAAAATATTATGGCATCAACCTCAAAGAATCCTGCTTCTCTCACGGTCAGCTATATCTAGCTTGCTCAAGAGTAGGAAATTCGAAATATTTATATATATACCCCGGACAATAAAATGAAAAATGTTGTTTATAAACAAGTAGTGTAAATAATGGGAAAATGTTTTCAATATTTTTTTTTACTTTTTACGTCATAGTTTATTTTTTTATTTCAACTACCACGTAATCTCATATCAACTCCCGAGCGAAGCCGGGTATCATAGCTAGTGTTTTATAAAAAAGGGGGTCCAGACAACGCCGTCTCTGGCATCGAATGTTCTCAGATCGATCGCGACAGTTTTTCTGGATTTTCGTTAATGCGTACCGTCACGGAAAATATTAAGTGAAGTGAAATAATTTACGAATCTTTCGGGGTACGTAGTGGAAGATAACGGGCCGTGATTACCCTGGTGCTGCGTCTTCAACTTTGAGTGTGCGGTGAACCAGAGGTCACATACATACACATACAATTACATTGTTGACGCAACGGATTAGCATCTATCTGTCATTCGTTGAAACGCAATGAAAATGATCCATTTCTGAAAAAGCTAGTTACTGGCGACGAAAAGTGGATAGGTTTATAAAAATGTTACTCGCAAGAGATCGTGGGTGAAGCAAGATCAATCAGCCCAAACAACATCAAAAGCAGAGATTCACCAAAAAAAGATTATGCTGTCAGTCTGGTGGGATTACAAAGGAATTTTGTATTTTGAACTCATGCCACAGAACCAAACGATCGATTCAAATGAGTATGTTGAACAACTCGACAAACTGAACGATGCAATTGAAGAAAAGCGGCCGGTATTGTCAAATCAGAAGGGCGTTGTTTTCCATCATGATAACGCAAGGCCCCACACACCTTTGGTCACTCGGCAAAAATATTGGAATGGATTGGGATGTTTTGTCACACCCACCATATAGCCCTGATCTTGCGCCTTCGGATTACCATTTGAGCCGTTTATTTTGAAAGTGACCTAACTCCGTTTTTCAATTTTCTGCCGGTTACCATAGTTACATGTACAACTTCATGTTATTTATCAGTGACGCACTTCATTCAGAGAAAATACGATACATTTTTTACACATAAGTTTTCCGAATTAATTGAATAACTGAGCCGTGTAGTTTGAAAGTGGCCTAACTCCATTTATAGTTACATCAAGATATTTACTATTGATAATGTCGGAAAGCAGTGATGAAGGTAATTTCAATTAATTAGTATTTACAAGTTAACCTCATTTTTGGGACAATTGCGTTAGTTCATTAACCTGTACGTTTAATTAATATAAAACTTAAAATTTAATATTGAATTATAGAAATTATTGCACCCATGAGGAAGAACAGAAGAAGACCACTTAGTTCAGATAGTGAAGAAGAAATAGTAATTAATAATTTAAAAAAAAAAGCGAATAAGAAAAAGAGTTATAGAACAATATTCGTCGTCAGAGGATGAAGATTCGAATAACAATGGAGAAAAGATTGATGCACTATATATCCAAAAAGATTAAACGGAATTCAGGAAAAAGATATTGCAGTCAAACCGGAAATATTGTTCATGAATTGTGGTTGTCGGAATGCTTGCACAAAAAATTACAATGAAGAAGAAAGAAATAATATTTTTGAGAAGTTTTGGGGTTTGGCAGATTTTAACAAACAAAATGTATTACTTCACGAAGCTGTCGAGCGCAAAATTGTGAAACGAAGACGTCCAACAAACGGAAAAGGATCACCAAGAAATTTTAGTTTTAGACATTTGTTAAATTCTAAAAACGGAAAAATTCCCGTCTGTAAAAAATTCTTTTTGGATACTTTAAAAGTAAGCGAAGGACGCTTGAAACGAGTACTAAACTCTGCAAATGTGGGCAATGATATGCGTGGGAGGATGGCTGGATCATCAAGACAATTATCTGAAGAAGCGAAAAAGCAAGTTCAAAACCATATTAAAAGTTTCCCTAATTTTGAATCCCATTATACCAGATCTCATAATCTTAATAGAAGATATCTACATCCAGATCTAACTATCAGGAAAATGTTTAATTTATACGAGCTTCACTGCGAGGAAAATGGAATAAAAGCCGTTAATGAGTGGACTTGTAGAAAAATATTTAAAAAAGATTTTGATTTACATTTCCACCAACCGCGCAAAGATACATGCCAAAAATGCGACTTATTAAACATTAAACTTAAAGCATCGAATAATGAAGAAGAAAAGAATAAACTCACCGAAGAACACGATGTCCATTTAAGACTAGCAGAATCAGCTAGAAATTCACTAAAACAAGCTCAGGAACAAGTATCACGTAATTCGGATTATTATTTTGCTTTCTCGTTCGACTTACAAAAAGCATTACCGTATCCCAAGCTGACTACCTCAGTAGCTTATTACAAACGCAATATATATATTCTAAATTTTGGTATACACAATTTTCATAACAATAATGTTGACATGTACGTTTGGGATGAAACTATTGCATCCAGAGGTGCTCAAGAAGTTGTTTCATGCATCTTAAAACATATTAAAAAATTAAGAAGTGAAAAACACATCATAGCTTACAGTGACATGTCCACCGGGCAAAATAGAAACATTAAAGTAGCTTTAATGTGGTTGAAAATTGTCCAAGCTTTGGATAATAATGTAGAAATTATAGATCATAAATTTTTAATATCAGGACATTCGTTTTTACCAAATGATAGAGATTTTGCCGTGGTAGAAATTAAAAAAAATAATTTACTGTACGTTCCCCAAGATTATTACAAGATTATTAAAAAGTGTCGGAAGGGTAATAATTTTATTCTCAATGAAATGAAACAGGAAGATTTTGTATCGACAAAATTATTAGAAGACGCAATTTTTAAAAGAGTAAAAAATTCTGATGGAGAATCAGTAAACTGGTTAAGAATATGTTGGATGCGTTTTGTCAGAAATGAACCATATAAAAATTTTTATAAGACATCCATGAATGAAAATGAAAATTTTAAAGTTCTGAATTTATTACCACGTCGGGGTAGACCAAAAAGGTTCGAAAATATTGTATTGGCACCATTGTATAAAAATATTAGGCAAGTTACAACAGCAAAATTTAAGGACATGATTAACCTATTACGATACATACCACCAGAACATCATGATTTTTTCAAATCCCTTTCACACGCACAAAATGTAGATGAATAGTAAATTGTTTTGTAATAAATTTATGTTTGTAATTTTCTATGTTCTGTAATTAAAAAATGTTTTGAATCGCATAAATTATGTTTCCGAAGTGTTTTCAACATACGCAAAACAAATTCCGTATTCTTTTTTTTTTCAATTTGAAACATCTTAAATTATGTTGAATGGACTTGGGCACCTTCAAATTTTATAATGAATCTGGCTGTTAATTTCGAAAGTGGCCCAACTCCATTCTTGATAAGAAAACGCACGTAATTTACTTAATAATTGCCACTATTTTAACAGGAACTTTAAATTTAACATCCTTAGATACGCTTAAGCAGTATGACTCCTTAGTATCTTATACGTATATTTTTAAATTCATTGAAACGCAAAACTTTCAATATCTCGATCTGAAGATAAGTGGAGTTAAGGCACTTTTAAAATAAGCGGCTCATTTATTTCGTTACATGCAAAACTCTTTAAATGATAATTTTTTTAATAACGCGGATGATGTCAGGTCTCACCTAATTCCGTTTTTTAATAGCAAAAAGACCAGACATTTTACGAACGGGGAATCGTTACACTGCCAGAACGATGGAAAAAGGTCATCGACAAGAACGGGCAATATGTAATTGAATAAAGTTATATTTTTGAACAAAAATTCTGAATTTTCTTTCTTATTTGAAATTGGCAATGACTTAGTTCCCATCCCTGTACAATAGCCAGCAGTATAATACTAAACTGATCTTCGTAATTATAGTAATCACTATTACTATTGCGAGGCGCTTCAATAACCACATGTTTCCCATCTATAGTTCCGACAGTGTGGAAAATTCCATAATTCATTCCACTCACGGGCCGTTTCTTTCCAGTGCGCTTCGGTACTCGGAACCTTAAAAAATAAATGTGTTTAAAATTGCAGGCAAACCGTGAAGACTTGGCAACTGAGGAGCCAGAAAAGCAATCTGAGCAGCAGGAACCATCATCTCCACTACCACCATCCCCACTTCTATCTACAAGTGCCAAAAAAACAACCAAAAGGAAAGGGGATGACAATCTAAATGAAATTTTTGAAATAATTAAATCTGCAAAACGCAAAATGGATGAGTCTAAGAATGAATATGATATTTATGGGCAATACGTCGATTCAGAATTAAGAGCGGTACAAAACGAGACCGCCGTAATACAGGCCAAGGCTTATATTAATAATATTCTAACTGACATGCGATTGGGCAAGTACAATTATGGTTATGGATATCAAAGCCATCCCAGATATGAAAGTACGTCAATAACATCAAGTTCAACCTCACAAAAAGAACTTGAAACCATTGAAGAGATAGTTTCACAAATGGCAACAGTAGACGAAAACGATAGTAATATCCAGTAGATAGAACGCCTAATTTTGTGTAATGATTAATGAATCAAAAATAATGATTGATTTATAACTTTTAGTTTCTTTCACCTGGATGTAGTTCTTCAACACATGTATTATATTCTTACAAACTTCTGGTATGATCGGGCTGACTAATTGTTTGGAAACTCTAAATATGTATGAGAGTGAAGAAAATGAATCTCCAGTAGCTAAGTATCTTAAAGTCATGGCTAGTCTTGTTTCAACGGTAACTGCACTTCGTAAGTTTGTATCTTGTTTCTCTATAAATGATCCAACCTTTTGCAAAAGATATTCAAAATCTGATTTTGACATTCGTAGAAAGCTTATAAATGATCCATCAAACATGCATAAATCACTTAATACGTCTTGTCTTCTTAGCAAGTAATTCCTGACCCACCATCTTTTTCTTTTCTTTTTACTAGAAATGGATTTATGCAATAAAATGTAGGCACCACACAACAAGACTACTTCCTCGGGCAACATGATCTAAGCAACTGACTGTGTGGACAGCAGTTTCCGAAAAATTGTTCCTGGAAACATCTACGTGATGTTTCTGTAACTGTGTATCCGAAACAATGTTGCTCAGTGAATACATGACTTTACTTAGGGCAAATGATTCAGATGGGTAAGTCCAACTTCGAGAAAGAGGTTACTCGAAGAATCCAACTCGGCTGGACCACGTTCTGGAAACTCAAACATAATAGGTTGGGGAGACAGTATTTTCGCATTTTAGTATGTATGAACTTGTAATAAAATCTCTTTGACTATACCATTTGCATCTGGCCGGTTTTGGTATCATTCAAAAGTTTAAAGGACAATGTATAATTTTGGCCCCAGCACCGTTGGCATGCAATTTATAAACATAAATATTAACTTATTTTATGCTATACTAATCAAATATCAGTATAAAACGGACACTTCAGATTCTCATAAATATTTTAAATAGTATAACCGTTGATGTTATCGTATCCTATTAAACCCGCCGGCCATTGTAAATAAAAACAAAATAATCACTTAGCATTTTCAGCGCTTTAGCGAAACTGCGGTTTATTGACCGTTTATGCTAATAAAATGTATGTAGCGTTACAGCGCTTGACAGCGCTACATTGACTTGCTCTTTTGACATTCATGTTCATGTCAATCATTCGTCGATCTCACTCATGTTGTTGCTTGCCGCTGCGTCCGAGTGTTTTCGATTTTCCGAGTTTCTTTTGGTGTTTGTATAAATAACGACTTCGCTAGAACAACGGATTGATTTCCTTTTGAAATATTGACCTCTGGCAGTGATTTACGGACCTACGAACGACAACTTGGCATTCATACACGGATTTGATAAGCTAACATGGATTCGGATTTTGATTGTTTATTTTGTGTCAACTGTAGCTCAGCCTCTGGTTGTATAATGTTACAAGATGAACAAATTCTCCACTGCATACAAGAATGGACTGCTCCACGTTTGGTAAAATCTCTGATTTTGTTGTTGAGAATAACTCTTCTTCAATATCTTTGTATTATGTTTTATCTGCACGGGTGGCGCAGTGATTTAAGCGGTCGCCTTGCCGCTATACTACGGCGCCGAGTGCTGTGGGTTCGATCCCCACACAGGACAACACTTTTATCCGTAAATTGTTGTTCTGAGTCTGAGTGTACTTTGTGTCTGTTACTTATATGTTTGTAAAGTTCTCCGCGACACAGGATTTATTCCTAGTGCGGGAGATGTCTTTTCAAAAAAAGAAAGAAACCAGATACTGATCGTTGGATCAATGGTTTTAATGGCGATGAGAACATAATTTGAATGTAATATAACTATGTGAATATATCAAGCCTTAGTCAAAATAATTCTGTCTTAATATTTTAATATCAAAACCTTGTGTGTCATGGATGTCTTATAAGGTGGTTGTCAAAAATACCTATGACTCATTCTAAAATCATTTTAAGTATTTTGTTGGCATTTAGAAATACACAAAAAAACCATGAAGGAGGTCACTACCTTCAGCCTTGATTTGGCCATAAAGAAAGAGAAATACATATTCATAGGTATATTTTTTCAGGTACAAGCTGATGATTTTATATGTACAGTATGCTTCTCAGAAGCTAAAACTGCTGCATCTCTTCCAAGCACTGACAGAATTGGACAGAAATGTGTGCTATGCAAAGTAATATTGCCTCGTCGAGCACATCAAGTAATTACACTGAGAACAGATACATTACAACATGTGAATATTAAAAACATCATCTTGGAAAGACTTCATCCTGTGGAGGTATTCAATACTAATAATTGTTATAATTTTTTTTTAAGTAAACAATGTCTAAAGATCATTTTTATTTCCAGGTTCGTGCATCACATTATATTTGCCATCCATGTTGGCAACGAGCTGATCGTGCTGCTAAGCATTATTCATCAGCTTTAACTTCTAGAGCTGATAGTGTTCATATTTTAAAATGTGTTAATTGTAACATTTATATTACTAGGATGAGAAGACACATTTTAAATGATGATTCTCTTTTAAAATTATTACAACAACGGGTTGCACCACAATTGGTGAGTTCATTTTTATTTAAAACTGATGTACCATTAGTTACATTATTTTAATTAAATTAGATTATCCCGTTATGTACTACATACACTAAAGCAGTGAATCTATTCCAGGTGACTGCAGCTGACTACATATGTGATGCATGTCACATATTATTTAATAATAATGAGGCATCAAATAGTCAAACAAGAACTGTGGGGCATCAAAATGTTTGCATTCAATGTGGTCACTCTGTAGCACATTCTAGATATTTCATTGTGCAAGCTGAGCAAAATCAGCACATCAGAAACATAGTACAAGATTGGA